>JAOBYG010000019.1:0-13240 GCA_025403545.1 Epizoanthus stellaris | reverse complement strand
GAGATGTGATGTATGCGAACGAATTGTGTTGGTAGAGTGTGTTGTAAGAAGTCTGCTGTAACCTTTTCCCACTTCCCGTCAGGTTGTACGGAGTGGCCCGTGGTTTGAAAATTCTGAAATGTACTTTGGGCCGTTGAGCCTCATGCTTTTAAAAAGCATGATGAGTGATTGATGCGATCTCAACCTCCATGGCTGGGATCACGAGTATAATTATAATTAATGCATAATTACTGAAGGGAACGAGTTATAACGAATTGAAGGGAACGAATTACAACTCGTTCCCTTCAGTAATGGAAAGTAATTATGCATTAATTATAATTATGCTCGTGATCCCAGCCATGGAGGTTGAGATCGCAGGCACACCGAGAAACCCACGGTTGAGACAGAGCCTAACTATAGACAAACACAGAAACCAACTGATCTTTTCCATCAATCTTTATTTTCCCCTTACTTGCATATTTCCTTTTAGCGAGTCTGTTGCTGCGTTTTACAACATGCTTGCAATTATGTTTTACAAACGTTTGCGATTTACTACACATAAATCAGTTTGATCCATTGGAGACTGTGCTCTCCAGATCAGATCAACACAACATTGACTCTGCAATTGGATATGGCGTGGTCTCTAATTTCTCAATTATGTTTACGAGTTTCCCATTGTTTTTGCTACTTTTTAATTGAAATAAATCAAACCACGTTTTGTTCGTAAGAAGTCCTATGGGTCCCGTCAGATGTCTATACTGTCTGTTTTGTTATTTCGATGTGCTCCTGCTTCAAACCCTCGTTGTTGTTTACATGTTAATTACCGTGGTTGTTATTGGATGTAATGAGATTGCGATATCCGGTTGCACCTGTAGATAGTTGCACCTGCTAAATGGCTTGTTTTAGTAAATCGTCATAAATTCATAACAATCTGTTATTAAAGTTTGGCCGGCACCACTTTTATGCTAAATGGTCTCTAGAAGTTTATTCTGCAAACAGATTTGAAGAAAGTGGGAAACCAAATGAGAAAAAGATGTTTTCACAGTTTCCAAATTTTGACAGTTTTAACAAATTTTAAATGATTGACAGCTGATATTTTATAACTGTTTGTCACTAAAGCTTGGCCATTCTCAGTTTTATGCTAAATGGTCAACTGAACTCAGCACTGGGAAGAAATTTGAAAACAACCAACACAGACTGAGAAAAATATGTTTGTGCAAACTTCCTTATCTATAATTGGTTTTTGATTGAGAGCTGCCAATTAGTAGTATTTTATTATTAAACGTGCCCCAGAACAGGCTTAATGCAAAATGGTCTATATAATATATTTCTGAAAACAAATATGGAGAGTTGCTGTGATTGACAGCTGCCAATCTTATTTAATTATTGAGTCCACTTCCTAATTTTCTGCCGCATAATGTTTATAACTTTGGTGATTCACGTTTCATTTGTATGAATTTTCTAACACAAATAAAGTTACCTCCAGAAGAAGCTCTTAAAAAAAGTTCACTATGAATCCCTTCCAAACTATCAAAATTGGTCACGTGACCATATTCAACCAATCAGAATGCTCAAAATCCCCAAAATGCTAAGTTTAAAGTGCGCATATCTGAAATTTTGGATTTTAAAATTAGACAGCATAATCTTTATAAAAATACAATAATATTTACATTTGCAAACTTTTCTATCTGAAAAAGTAATGACATATTTTTTACTTAGCAAACGTTTTACACACAAAGTGCTGAGAGATTAATTCAAACCGTAAACATCAATTTTCACACTTCTTTTACCGTGAACACATTTGGAAACTGCAAAGTTTTGACCAAAATTTAATTCTTGGGAATAAGAAGTTGCATATACTTTGCTGAAGTTGTTGTGTTCACACTGTAAACACAATGCACATGTGCTACAATATTTACACACGAGCGGCTTTGTTCTTTTTACTGTAATAAATATCTTTATTATTCAGTTCTAAATCACGGAAAATGAAACGCAAATCTGCAGGCAGTGCAAATTGGATGGTTACGGTTTGGATTCAGGTCTCAGCACTTTAATTACGTGTAATGGATTTGCTAAGTTAAAAATTATGTCATTACCTTTGGATACAAAAATTGTTCAAGGCAAATTGGAATAAAATCATAACTTAAATTTTATTCTGGCGTATACTGCATTTCAGCAAAATCTTAAATAAAAGTACTATTACATTTTGCGTTGCTGATCTTTTTTACATTTTGCTTCAAATTCTGTTCTATTTTGCGTTAACAAATGTATTATATTTCGCGTAAAAAGGTATTACATTTTGTGATAGTATTACATTTTGCGTCAAAAGTTATTAGATTTCGTGTTACTATTTAGACATTTTGTGTCAGTTAGTACATTTTGTGGCGTAACAGACGTCGATCCATCTTCGGAGTGATGATATCGGTTCGCTTTAGCCACGGTACCGTACTTTCCAATCAATAGATCTAAACCTACCAGGGAAACAAATGGAAAATCATGTCATGTTGACTGTTGCGTATGCGTGCATATATTATTGTACGTGTATACCTGTGGGTATATATATGTATATATATATATATTTATATATACGTATATATATATATATATTTATATATACGTATATATATATATACATATAGTAAACTGGTACTAGTAAACAGGAGACCCGGGTTCAATTCCCGATTGAGCCACCTTTTGACCTATTCTCTTTGGTGTAAGTGTTTCCGTTCCAAACTCACTCTCCATATCCACTTCCCTCAGAAACCACTGTAAATTGCCTTTCAAACTGTTAGATTGGTTATCCTTTAATAGAGTAATGGGGCTTGCTACTGATACACTCCGTAACCCCTCTACTTCTAGATATACATTCTCTTGGGTGTAAATGTTTCACTTCACTCTTCATTATTATTATTATTATTATTATTATTATTATTATTATTATTATTAGCTCGAAAAAGTATAAGGAGGACGAACATAAAATCCTGTAATTGAGTGTAACTTAACCCTGAAGAAGCCAAACACTATAGCAAATGTGTTTATTTTATCGAAGCTTTCAAGCCGATCGATGAGAAATCGAAAACCGATACCAAGTTCGAGGTACTGGGACACACAATGAAGTGTTCCCCTTTGTTCTCGATAGCAAAACCAAAACTGAAGAATGACTGCAAATATTTGTACTAAAACAATCTGTTTTCCTCGCAATCTACTTCAGTTTTCTGATTTTCTATGACAACAATGATAGAGATTGTAATACTATGGGAACAGAAGGTTTGCACATGGCATCATGATAGAGAAGGTTGGTTGTATGAAAATGCACCTCTTTTGAGTTGGCTCTGGACGGTACAGTGTTATCAAATCTCACCTCTTTCCAAGCTTTCAGGTCTATACGGCGGTGTTCAACTTCACCTCTTTCCAAGCGTCCAGGTTGATACGCGGGTGTTCACCCGCCCCAGTACAAGGTCGTACGCTGCTGAGGAATTGCTGCAGGAAAGGCCGCTCTTGCATCTGTGTGATACCATCCGAGGTATCACAGATCAGTCGAGCCATGTTTGCGTTCCTCAGCTCGTCCAACTGATTTGCTGTAAATCCTGTCACCGGATTGTCTGTCTCGTACCAGAAGCGATCGCCAAACCTTAGATTCTTGAAACCTTCACCCATGATACAAGCAAAGGTTGGCCCAAGTTGACCATCGCGTAGTGGTCTTTCCGATAAACCTCCCACGAACAAATCAATATCATCTGTTTTATTTTTATATATGGACGCCAGGTTGTCGATTTGTTCTCGCGATATTTCAGCTTCAAAGTCTGAAAAGCTTCGAGCTTTCTTGAGTCCGCATGCAACTCGAAAAGCATTGTATGACGGTAAGCCGTGATCACGACCTCTCTGGATGTTGAGAGACACCAAATCAGCTGCAACTACTCCTGGTTCCTGAACAAGAGTCTGGGTCACCGCCTTTGCAATATTGCTGAAGAGAGAGATGGAAACGTGTTACAAGCAAACAGCACACTCAGCGACACGCACGAGAATCACGTTGCTTAGCAATGGAACATCACTTTACTGTCAGTTGGCCTACATATAGTGGTACTGGTTGCGCCGAACCATTTCAATCTGTACATTAACAGTTGAGAATGTGGCGGCAGTTCGTCCATGGTCACAGTAAACAGCTCGTAAGATTTTCAAGTTGCAAAAACATATGTCACCTATAGACATGATAGATGCATTTTGTTTATTTAATAACAACGTATGATTTAAGACTTTTCTATTTTTTTCCTGTTTATTAATATTACATAATCAAAGCATCGGAAGTGCTATTATGATCGGCAGGCGAGCGAGTTATCTACGTTTTCCGTTTTTATACTTCTTTATTCGTAAGTATACGGAATAAAATGTTGAACAGAGTCGATGGTTTGTTACAACCAGAAACAAATCCTGCCTTAAACCAACGAATGCACCGGAAACTCCTTGGAATTCCAAAACATGTCCCGACTACTCCAAAATATGGCGTCGGTATATTCCCCTTTGACGTATTTTAAACAATGCAAATAACTAAACAGAGACGCATAGAATTGGGCTAATAAAAGTGGCTCTCTGAAACGGATTTTTGAAAGAAAATTAAGTCTCAAACTATTTTTTTCTCATTAAGTTATGTCCACTATAGAGTTTAATTGTGTTGCCGCTAAAGGTATCTTTGAAAGGAAAGTGCACTGATGTAAAGAAAATACACAAAGGCTGCATCCCGCCATCATTTGTAACAAATACTTAACCCGCCCTTACTATACAGATACTCTGTTGCAAATGATGTTGTCGGTTAAACGTGAATAAAATAGTTTGCAATAGCATTTCGTGTCGCATGTTTTTGTTCTACTTTCACTCAATCGTAAACAAATTAACTGCTTAACTAGTTTCAAAGGTTCAACTTGTTGGTTTGATGGCCGGAAAAGCAAAGTATTTATTGGAATAACAAAAATATTTGTATGGTTCTAAATCAACTATTAATTGCCTTTATCAGTCTATCAGCTCAGTTAAAAGAAAGTATGTGTGCTAGTTTCGTGCATGCGTGTTGATGCAAGTTGCACCGTTTGGCAGCCTGGCATTTTGTATTTTATAACTTTAGTTCTGGCTTGCTTCTAAGTCTTAGAAGCGAAATCAAGATAATTACCTTAGGATACTATTATTAGCGGCGACTAAAGTTAGTGAATTTATTTTTTCGGGAATTAGCGACTATTAAATTTAGCGATTCCATTAGCTGTTAGGATGTTTATTGAAACCATAAACTAATAACACAAAACTTCAAAAAATAGCAAACACAACGACATATTGACAAAATAGAAACGGACAAGAAACGTCAATTAATTTCTCCCAGATTGTTTGTGATTGTTGATTGATTGTTGACGATGTAAGGGACATTTACCGAGTGAGAACAAATGTTCTTTGTCATGAAACACTTATTTATTTGTGTTTAGCAACTACTTAGTTTAGCGATTTTGTTATGAACTCGCTAAATTCGCTAAATTTAGTAGTCGCTAATAATAGTAACCTTAAAGTATTCAAATGTTGTTCAATTTGTTTTTCTTTCTGTTCAGTCCTGACATGCTTGGCGCAAGCCTAACCTAGTGATTGCTATCAGGAGGCTGCAAATGATGACTGACCTGTCTACGGTCTGCGCCTTCTGAGTAGCCAACCTCTGACTATAGCGTCCAGGCCTGACGTTCTTTTCTGAATAGATGTAAATTCAAACACATCATAAACAGGAGCTGCATCAAAGAACGTTTTAGTCGGGATCGATGGTCGAAAGGCGCCAAAGACATCTCTCCGGTTGAACTGGTTTTGGATGAGACTGTGTCCAAACCTCATGGCCGCGGCTGCCAAGCTGTTCGGAACGGACGCGTCACGGAACACGTTGTAGCTGCGGAAGAAGCTGCCTCTCGGTTGTAGGAACAGATCGAAACGTCTTCCCTGTTGACGAAACGAGGGACGAATTATAGATTGCAAGTACAAATTGCACACTATTATAACCACAATCTTAAATTAATTTGTAGCATATAAAGAGTCTATGTGAATGTGTGTGTGTGTTAATACTACATCAATTTCATCTACGCACTAGCTGTATTGCATTATTTTGATTATGTAACGCAAGGAGGTCCGAACTAGGCCTAATTCGGCGCAAACATTTTAAGTTGTAAGTCATCGTGGAAGATTAACTTAGATTTGAATTATCAAAACATGTGATCTACGCGAGGGACCTTTTAAGATATGGTACATTATTCGAAAAACACAAGTCAATGACCATTTAAAAGACAATAATAATTTGAGGCAGCATTTTACTGAGCAAAATCGGTTTGTAACCCCCGCATCTCAGTAGCAGAATCGAAAATGAAAAGACCACCCCTCAAGAATGCAAGTGTTGTTTACTTTATTTTTGCAACATCTTCCCTTAATAAAAAAAAAAGGAACCTTGCCACGTATTCATGCTTTATATACTGTTACAAAACAAAAATCATATTAGATAATGAAGTCAATTTTTTTTCATCGAAGTCAATTTTGCAAAACATTGGCCAAACTGTTGATACAGAAGAGATGATGAATCATACTACGAAGATGAAGAGAGAAGATGTGGTCACTGCAGAAACAGAAGGATTGCAAAACGAAGAAGCATAAATCTTGTTGGCGATATGCTGAACCATCTCTTTTAAACCACAAAGGATGGTAGAATATTTATTCTGAAGTACTTGCTGCCAAGGAAGAATGTCGTTTATAAAACAGTGATCAGAGTTCCGAGGATAGACATGGTAGCAGTTGTTGTGAAAGTGGCAGTCCATAATTCATTTTAATAGGTACATAAACTGGAATATCAGACATTAATTGTCTTCAGGCTCTAATTTAGATTTTTATCTTATTTTCACCGACCGACTCAACTTCAACGAACCTTAAACGAGTAGAAACGGGAAATAGTAGGAATGATATTGTCTATATTTTTAATAGCAAGGTATAAACTCAAAGCTACAATTCATTACATAAAATACTTAAAGTTTTTCTCACAGTTTTTTTGCCTTGATAACGGTTCCTTTTAAATGGATTCGTTTTTTGAAATTGTTTTCTGTTTGTAACTTACCGTTAAATTGCTTTCTGTTCTGTTTAGATAGTTTAGATTATAGTAATTTACTATTGTAAATCAGTTTGTTCTTCTTAATCTTCTTCTTCTTCTTCTTCTTCTTCTTCTTCTTCTTCTTCTTCTTCTTCTTCTTCTTCTTCTACTTCTTCTACTTCTTCTTCTTCTTCTTCTTCTTCTACTACTACTTCTTATTATTATTTACTAAAATCTTTTGAAGTTTTCGTTTATTTCATGAAACCTTCTTTTGCAATACACGCAAGGATCAAAATATAACTAACCTGGTTTTGTATGAAAAAATAATGGGTTGGTAATTGAATAATGTAACCGCGAGAACAAAAGATACCATGTGCACCAATGGATATCTATTTTCCTAAAATTGCGCTCTATAGACAAAAATAATATTAGCGAGCCGGAATCATTTCCATAAGTACTAGCACTGTGGGGGCTCGGATTACCGGCCATTACGTACCGTTCGCGTGTCGAGTATCAGCGGTAGCCACTCGTTGTACGTGATGTGCTGCATGATTGCACCCACAATCTTACGTGCTTCCTGGAAATTTCTGCTTGTGTTCCAGTGGGGGTTCAGATTGTGAAGTTTTTCTGCTATTCGATTGTGTTCTCGTGCCCAGATAGTGTGCATTGATGCAAGCGCTGAAAATTTAAACAGACTTTAGCAATATGAAATCTGCTATCAGCAATGGTCCTGAAGCACGATTCCCCCATAATACTCCCCGTGCTGGCGGTTCCACTATCTTCAGAGTGAACGTAACTGATTTACATAAAACATTTCCTTCTGTATACAGCTATTTTAATAATGGTTGACTTTTGACAATAAGTACAACGCAATACGTAAAGTATGATATCAAGCTAAACAGGTTATGGGAGCTTTATATACTAGCTCTATATATTGGCACAGTCGATAAGTTTCTGCAGTTACGCTGATAAGAAACATATTTTAAACAAATAGGAAACTGGCACTTCCCATAATCCCTTTCCGGGTTGGTATCACTCTTTGCGCTTTGCGTTTTGCATATTTTCAAATGTCAACGTTTACTGAAATAACTGTACTAAAATGAAACAAGAATATGGCCTACTTCTTAGGTCTCAACTAAGCTCTATCAAGTGTCTTCTGCTATTCAAGTCTATCTACCAATTCTGACTCATCAGTGGAGACTCGCAGAAAGTACTAACTAGTTCCTGATGAACGTTTGATAGTCCGACTAAAATAATGAGTGCTGGCAAATTAACATTACCTTTTTAATTGTGTTGCATATTTTCATGTTTTTATATTTCCCACTTTGACCATTTTTACATTACAATACAACAATTTTTACTGGCCACTCCCCGTGGGGGATTTTAGGGGTAATTACAAAAATTTGCAACGGGGTAAAAATGCATATATAATAACTAGACTATGAAAATATTAATATTTACAACAACAACAACATCATTGTTTCTAACAGAAAGCCATCAAAACAATTGCTGTTCAGTGCACAAAAGACTTCAGGAAAGACGTCCTGCCGCATAAGTTGATCGGAGCTGCGATTACCATGCATGAACTGAGTTCTCGGAGAGGAGCGCGGTAGGTATGTCACTAGGCTACCTGAATACGCTTTCTCTAGAACTGTCATTCCTAGCTACAGCTATTGATTTGAAAATGTACTGAGAAATAAGTTTACCTTGATTTTCGGTGGTTCGCATGAAATCTCCAGATAAGAGACAGGGTCTATTTGCAGGATCTGATGAACGGCAGAACCCTTCGGGTACGTTGGGTGGTAGGATTGTTCTCAAATCTGCGTTAACAGGATGCTTTACTGTTTTCAACAGACCAATATCGGAGTTCAAATCGACAACCTCTCGTATAATATTCCTTTTAATGCCGTAAACCTGTGATACGTCGATGTAGGAAGACAAGGTGTTCAGCTGTTGTCTTGGATTGAAGTAACTGATTCGGGCGCATCTTTGATTTGGGCCTGGGACTGTTCGCCTGAGACCAATACAATCCACTCCAGGAGAAAGGGGAAAGCGAAGGTCGTCGGGCACTCGAATTCCCAAACATGGTGTTTCAAATGTATCGTCAACACAGATTCGGTCACAGAATTCTTTGACACGCGGGTTTTCTGGTTGACCTTAGTAAAGTAAGAGATGCTTTGTGTTAGCTGCTGTCTGTCGCCATCTTGGCAACCAACTCTGGGAGCTCTAACGCAGCTGAATCCGCCAAGACGTTACATTCTCTGCATGAGCTCTAACTAATTACATTACTTTGACATACACCTCGCTATCTTACGAGTGGGTTGATTATCGTTGTGTGTACGATTATCTGACTGAAATATTGAACGGTAGCCATCTACGAAAGGAGTAGTATAGTATTACGAAGACAGCCGAGAGAACTATTACAAAAATCATGAAATAATTATGTTTTTCCTGTTTTGTGATTAAATAATGTCATCCTAGACCATCCTACCATGCACCTTTCCAAAATGTCCAAAGATGAAAGTAATGAAGAACGCATTGATTTAAACGGAAATAAACTAAGTAAGTAAGTAAGTAAGTAAGTAACTGACTCACTGACTCACTGACTCACTGACTCACTGACTCACTGACTCACTGACTCAGTCACTCACTCACTCACTAACAAAAAATGAAGGTATAGTTAAATAATGTAGATATCTTTTGTAAGAGGACTCCAAAGTACACAAAGCACATTAACGAACAAACAAACAAGTAAACAAACAAAGGTAACTTTACCTAACCCAGTAATATCGTGAGCGAGGAATTGCCCAAACGTCATTGTCATGTGAGTAAGCCTTGAAGATGGTTTGTCTCGGTCTTGGAAGAAGCTGCGGCTAATACGGCGAGGGTTTGGGAGACCTTTTTGCCGCGGTGAATTACAACCATCGTCATAGTCTGGCGGACATAGGCGGCGAAAAGATGTGCCAGCAGCGCCTTGGAAGGGCCTGTGGAGGTTGTTACAAACACCGCTAAAAGTTCGGAATGGGAATTTTGGATTACACTGAACGAACTTGTTCAAGATGCACCTGGGGCGGCCGTTGGATTGGCCCCAATCTGCTTGCAGCAAAACGAAGAAGGAGCACAGGAAAATTTCAACTGGTATCCTGAAGAGAGCAAACGATGAGTGTGTTTAGTTATAATCACTGTAAGGAGAATTGAATTTATTACCACATTTTAAGGGAAATTTTAATTTAGCCCAGTGCAATCCCTCGTGGCCAAGTGCCGGGTAGTAAATAAACTAAACACGAACAGCCGGTCTTTAGCTTGAGTTGTTTAAGGTGGTAAGGACGAGTGGGTCTACAGAATTAAATTTCCTCGTAAAACAGTTAGGTTAAGCAGCGTGTCAAATGTCCAATTTCAAAATATCAGGTCAATATCTCTAATTGTTCAAAAGATATGAGCATTTAAGAATGTGCTTCTATGGTCATTTCTGACACTCTGATTGGTCCAGTAGGGTCATGTTACTGCTGGAAGGGAAATATCAAAATTAATTATATGGCTTACTAAATTTGGGCGCTCTCATTGGTCAATTTGAGTTCCGTACCTTACGGTACAGGCTGCCATTGGCCAAGCAAGTGTCATAAAGCCTGTTTTGTTTTACAAACAAGATAGAAAAGCCATATAATAAACACCTTATTATCCTCGTTGCTCGGTTACGGATCGTCGTTTTTTCCTCTTAACAATGGAAAAAAACTCGGTCCGTAACTTACGGTACAGACTTCATACTCGGCTAATAAGAGGTATATATTTGTCTTATTCTTGTTTCTAATTATTTTAATTTATCATGAGTTAATGTAGGAAGTTCAAACCCAATGGAATTTGTTTGGAGGAGCCACCAGATTCATTTGACAAAGTTGCAGTTGGCCTGACTGAACTTTGATATAGTTTGACTGATGTCAATCGTTGAGCAATAAAATTAAAACTCTCAAAAACAATAACGTTACTCACACACAATTTGATATTTTCCAAATTTGTTTGCAGATATGCCGTTGAACGGAGCCCTAAAAATCTATGCTAATTTGTACATAACTATTGAATGTGTTATCAATATTTTAGGCACTGGACCATAGACAAACAGCATAATTTTCAGTTAGTTTTCATCTGTACATACATTTAAAATAAAACAAGTCTTTACAAAACAGAACAGAACATTATTGAGTTAGATTTGTACTTGTTGTGTTTGGGTGCAAAGAGCGATCGAGGGAAGCAGTGCGCGAAGTAATAGGGAAGTGAACCTGTCGCCCCTTTTGGTTTGTGATGGCATACCAGAAGTTCGCATACAACACAGGTGCACGTTTCGCCAGATTAAAACAAGTTCACGGAACTACAAAATGTCAAAAGCAGTTCCCAGAGAAATTAGAGCTAAACTCATGGGGAAGATGTTTTACTGTGCCAGACCAACAAAAGTCAAACAAAATCTTTCCGCGGTTGGCACACGTCTCTCTTTTTGTATGTCAACTATTTCCCAAAACAAAACGCGCGCACATGAAAGATCAAATAATTACCTTACTCGACGCATCTTCTCTCCCAGAATACCTGTAATGCTGTTACAACAATGATGGACACTGAAAATGAAATTATGAAAAAAATATTTTGTTTCTTAGTAAATTATAACTTTTGTGAGAGTACTATTTTTCTAGTTGCGAGTTTCTGGTCAAATGCTGCAGTTTGCCTAACCGTAGTCCTAACCCTAAATACAGCCTCGCAAAATAGTTTATCTCAATATCATTAGTAATGTTAAAATCGATTTCGGTTTGTTCTCATTGAGTCGATAAAAAGTCACAACCATTCCCACTTGAGGTATCACCGTGGGTTATAGGTATCAAAATGTTTTAGTTGAAATGTAACAGATATTTTGAAAACGAGCGTTAGAAAAGTTCACAAAAAATACTCGCTAATTAAATAACCAGAACAAAGTATCTGGAGGAACGTACCTGAAGAACAATGTGGCCGAGAGATTCAAGTGGCTGAATCTGGACTCAATGGGTGACTTGCGCAGCTGCTGTGCTCAGGCGAGTTTGCTGGCCAGGGCTTGAAAGTTGCTCCTTTTATTAGCAAGCTGCGTCGTTATTTCTCTATGCATGTGGCCGCCATGCGATTCATCACAATTCTTAATCGTAACGTGATTGTCATTACTTCTCATTTCATGGTTAATGGAGCAGATGAGAAATAAACAGTGCGCTATCTACCAGTTAAAGAGTTTCCGTGACGTTAATGGTTGGACAATATTCTGACGATCATCGAACTGCAGTGCTACTAACAGAAGCTACCGCAAGGAAAAACCGTGCGCACGAACGTCATATAGAACGATGTTTTAGATATATGCTTGTATATGGCCAAATAACAATATATTGACATTAATACAAACAACTAAAGAAATGGGATTAGAAACTGTGCTATATCTTTCTTTGCGTTTGTTCAAAACCTTAACGGATCATTTTATTGTTTTTTACCTGGGCTTGTAGTTTGGCATGCATCGAATAAATCCTCTCTACTGACCTCGTCTAAGCACTTTTATCCACAAGAACTTAATACTGTTTCATAGCAAAACCACAACTGAATAAGAACTGAACAAGACAATGATAAACTTGATGACCATATCAGCTGCAAGACGAAACATTACTTCAGATACGTTTTGTACAATTTGTGGCCCTGGAGTTAAACTTTATAATTTATAAATGAATTACTTTGCACTGCTAGTTTTACTGTTGATATTTGTTTGGTAATTTTATCTCTCTATTTTTAAGATTGCCTCATCCACCCAAATGCTTTTAAGCAGTTTAAAAAGCTTGTTGAAGATAAGTGATTATTAAAGAGGCGATTAAGTTTATTGCAAACAACACAAATTTGGCACTTGAATTTAAACTCTAGAATATTTGATTTCCCCGCACGAATTGTCGCATAAATAAGTCAACTTATTATATGGCAAGCTGATTTTTCAGGTCTGTAACTAAGGGACAGACCATTTGATATCGTGGGGTGGGGGTGGAAGAATGATTTGCGAGCAAATGTTTTTTTCGCCCTGGAATGGGCCTGCAATTTTTTTTTCGCTTTTCCCTCTCTTTCTCTCTCTCTTTGTCTTTATAATTTTGTGTTGTGCAAATTTTTTGATTTCTTTTCGGCTCGTGGAAATTTCTT
>JAOBYG010000018.1:0-23119 GCA_025403545.1 Epizoanthus stellaris | reverse complement strand
GCAAAGTGTGATCTGATTGGCTAGCGCTTCCTCGCTGGCCAATCAGCGTTCAATTTCACTTTTCTGCACTCAATTTCGAAAATCTGCACTGAATTTCAAAAATCTGCACTCAAATCAGAACAGAGAAATTTTTGTTACTGTATGATTAATCTTAAAATACAAATACTAGTCAATCAAAGGGCTTTCACACAGCATTGATGACTGGACAGCTTTTTTTATATCGTTACTGTAATGGGGCTGCGGGTGTTTACAGACAGCGTGTTGTGCTGTTTCAATAAAGTTTGTTTTAATTGGCATTTAACAAGTTGATTTTATAATACGCGCGCATTCGCACGTTCAAATTGGCTGAAAATTTTCAGATGCAAAGTGGGTTCCACTTGTAAGCCCAACCAATTTTCGAAACGCAAAATTCCCTCCAATAATAAGCCCACTCCGAAAATAAGCCCACTCCGAAAATAAGCCCAGAAAAAAGTGCTTTGAAAAATATAAGCCCATTGGCTTATATTCGGAATTTTACGGTATCATTCATATAACTGCTATACATATTTTACATATAAATAGAAAGGCAAACAACTTATAATTTCGGTGCGATTAAGTCATGAGTTTATTCGAATTAAAGTTTGCGCATCTTTTTAGAATAATTGAACCGATGCTATGTCTCCTGATTAAAGAACAGTTGCTAAACAGTTGGAGGAGGGAAAAGACTGCTCGAGAAAAGTAAAAATCAACTGCAGGGGGTCAGGGTTAATTATGTGAACGTTGTGTGTAGGTAAATAGAAAGCCATCTTTTTAATAGGTATTCCTATTCCTATATTTTATATATTCCCAGCGTAACTTTACTTGACTATCAAGAGTTGTCCCTCCCTCTAAGCTCATAGAGGTATAGGCTTTCCCATTGGTTAAAGCCTTCACTGGTGTTATGGCTCACAGTTATCCCATATCTGTCTTCTTCGATATATTAAGCATCTTCAAAGCAAATAGAAATGATTAATTTTAATTAAAAGAAAATATTTATCGTCTAGATTACAAAAAGAGGTAACCAAATAATTGATATAACAGATCGATAAGTCAAATCACCAACAAATGGAATCATAAACAAAACAGAAATCTTCAATAAATAATCATATCGTGATATCGGTCAGAAATAAAATAATTAGAAATTAAATTCGTATATCGAATTATCACTTCACCAACAAATCAAATAGTAGTGCTACAAGGGTTTAGTTGCTAATCGTTTCTTGGATTATAATATTGGTAACAGGACTGTCCTCATTGCGAAAGTTTTTGAAAGAAAAGCGTGGTTTGAGTAACTCCTCAGCTCAGCTGTCATTTTTGCTTGTTCGACCTACAGGAAAGCCATTTGAAATTTGAATGTTACCTTTTTGGATAGTGTCGCTGAATATTTTGAATGTTCCTGCAGAAAAGTTTTTTAGTAAATTAGAAAATAAAATGAATAGCTGGAAGCTAAGTTGGTTTTTGTACTTGATTATTATTAGTACAACGGAGCAAAATGAAATTCCTAGAACTACAATATGTGGAGCTACAATTTTAAAATAATATGCCTGTGTATGCCTATTTGCATGTATTTATAGGATATCCGTACAACACTTCAACTTACCACATTTACTTAATTATATATCTATATTGCATTGTTATTGTTTTTCAGACGATTGAACGCAAATTTTCTCAGGGACATCATATCTGAAATGTTTCGTGGCCTTCAGAATCTTAGAACCTTGTAAGTACAAGCCATGACACGTATAAGTCTCGCTAAGTTAACCCTCGAACGGGCAGGGTGGGGGGTCGGTTCTGCCCTACAGTTTCTGTTTTTAAAGCAATTATAATGAAACTTCCAGTAACTGTAGCCTAATTAACGATAATTGTTTTGCATTAATTAGATGGTGTCTTCATTTATAATTAACGTAGAATTAGTTATGCAACTTTGGATTTGCTTTCGAAAATGAGACATTTTAGTGAAAATACGGGTTAAACTCTTACTTTTTTGTTTTTAATAAAAAGACGAATTCCACACAGGTTGTCGAAACGTCAGTCGCCAACAACAGCCCTTCTCAGGACTACACTAACCCGGACGATCACTCTACTGCAAACATTTTTTGTTTTTATCGTTTATTTTGTTGTTTTAAGCTGCTTTAAAAACAGTATTTTCTACTTGTTTGTAGTTATTCTGCTGAAATTCAGCAAAAAATTAAAAAATCGAAAAATCCAAGACGGCGGCCATTATGGCGGACGTACTTTGGAACAATTGTTACCGTAGCAACAGGAATTACCTAATAGATGACTGTTGCCATGGAATTTAGATACGAATTACATGTATGTAAAAGGATTAGTCTTTATCAGCAACAGTAACGAAAAGCATGGGGGAGCCAAGTAACTCCTCCCTCCCCCTTGACCCAATATGTTATGAAAAATGGCTTGCCCGTTCGAGGGTTAATACCCAAAACATCAACACACAGCCGAAACCTACGCATGCGCACAACCAATTTACCGTGGAATGGCGTCCTGGTTGGGAGTGATCAGTATGGAATACCCCAAACGATAAAGGCTTCATAAACATGATCATCGGCCTTGAAAAGCTCCTTACTCCAGAGGCAAACCAAAGGCGACTTTAAACCTCATCGTCTTCTTAAACTTGTGGGATCTGTGGCTGTATTTTCTCCTCTGTTGTTCAGTGTTCAGTGTGTGGTACTGATGTTCTATAATTAACAATTATTCCCCGAAGTGGAGGTAAATATTCACCGCTAGGAACCGACATTGAGGGGGAAAAGTGTTTTAGTATATCCAAATCAGTGATTAGCCATTGACACAAAATTTTTATTTCCAATTAATAGCAAGAATTTCAGCTTGCGATACGGCCATAAAATGGGACGGCTTTTTGTTTCGTTTCGTTTCATGCGTGAATGCCCGGAGGTGAATAGCATTAAACATTCGTAGGTTGAGGGCATTATTTGCTGATTTGTCATATACTAATTGTTAATTATTAATTATTACAACGTATTCGCTATATTTTTGTCTTCTACAACAGAGATCTGGCTCACAATAGTCTGCAAATAATCAGTGACAAGGCTTTATCTGGGATGCCAAGATTAAAAGTTCTGTAAGTATACTTCTGTCAAAAGTATTGTTCATCTTGTCTGAGTAGGACAAACATAGCATAAAATATCCCTTGGAATTAGAAATGATGACAAGGAGAAATTACATTACCTAAGGCATGGAAAATGAAGAGTGAAGAGCCGGAACCAATTGCAGAATTGCACACATTTTAGGAATCCAACTGATGATCAGTTACTGTTTTAATATCTATTTTCAGGAATGTTTTGTTTGTATATCTGTACAATTGACATTTGCCAACACATTAACAGCACTTTGTTTTTATTCCATATACATAGGAGTCTCCGTTCGAACATTATAACAACTCTCCAGAGCGAAGTGTTCAAGGGCTGTGAACAGCTAACACATCTGTAAGTTGTTTTAGGTACCCTAAGGTACTATATTTTGATAATATATTCTCAAACCAAGGGAACACGCCAGAAATTGCTTTGATATTAGTTTTTTTAGGGAGGGGGGCTGCTTACGAAATGTTACATCCTCACGTGACTAAAAACAAGAGGGAGATTGATTTGGAGTTTCTTTGGGAGAAATGGAACGGTTCGTCATATTCTACCGACGTTGCCCTCTCCTGCTGCATTTGTATGCAAGTAAATAAAAATATTATGAAGAACAGTTGATGGAAGACATACAAAATATCTGTCATGCCGTTGTTGTATAAAAGCCAACATACAATACAATGCAATTTATTAACTACTCCTCACAGGGATTTTCAGAGTTAATTTACAATAGTTGAAAAAGGGGTAGACGGGGTAAATTTACAACATCAAACAATCGTGCCCCGGTGTGCCGGCCACAATAGTACAGGTACAATTAGGATCTCTCAACATCACTATTTACTACAGTGCTACAGTGTAGCTAAAAACAATTTTGACTTGGGCTCGCACTTGGCTGGTGAAACAATATAACTCGTTTGATCGCATAGCTGTATATCCAATAATAGAACTTTTGATTAAATGCGTTGTCATGAATGCCATTGTGGTTATTTGTGCTCTAGTCCTGAACACAAATTAACACAAATTCCTATCACGAAACATTTCTACAATCTATCATAGTCGCCTTCTTTTAGGAAGGAAAATTATTAAAATACGTGGGTTGATCGCTGAATGCATGAGAGATAAGAATGCCCAAGTCCCAAGTATACATTGCTGATCCTTACACCGATGGTAAGTCTAAAATCCCTTCAGACGATATCTAACATTTAACTGTCAGTGATAGTTTACCTGGAAGTTGTTTAATAGTATGCCAATATTTATTCTGAGATTTGTTAAATGATATCACCTGTAATTTGATTCAATATTATGTGTAAGTTTTCCTCATATACCGCTTTAACATTAAATGGGTAATTCATCTGTAATCTATTTCATTATGTCTAAAATTTCTTGTGGTGACATGACATATTCATTAATTCCTCTATTGGCTGTTTAGATATAATATGTGTAAAACAAATGTACATAATTATATATGTATACAATTATCTTTCTGCTGATCCTGATACACAATAAATTATTCTTGTTTAATCATGCATTTTCTAACAGGTACTTACAACAAAACTTGATTAAGAGTCTTCCTGACGGACTGTTCAAATATCTAAAGCGCTTGAAAGTGTTGTAAGTATTATCTGATCATGATCACAAACATGGTTAGCGAAATTGAAACTAAGTGAGAAGATTCTTCTCTATATACATAAACAGCACCAAAGGTTTAAATTGCCAAAAGTTTTAAATCATAGAATCTTCCATAGTGGCAGTTCTTCCTATAACTAATTTTCTTTGGGGAACCTCAAAAAGAACAAATAGCGATATCCAATATTACATTTAATAGAACAAGCATGAAAATATGAACACTGTTGTTGATATAATGATATAATTCGTTTCAGGTACCTCAACAATAACAAGATAGCGACGATAACTACTCCAACATTTCATGCACTGCAATCTCTGCAAACACTGTAAGTTTTTACAATTTTCTTGGTTTTATAATCAAAGCTTTCTTTGATAACAGAGTTCTTTATTCCGCAAACCATAAATTACTGGGAGTTAAGCTCAACATAGATAATTATTATTTCATTGTGTTTAAATATCATGTACGGAATAGAATTTTACTCTTAAGCCAATCGCAAGCAGAGTACTGATGCAGAGCCATCTTGGAAATTACAATGTGTTACAGTTTGTCAGTTGATTTTAAGTTTGCTAGTTCCATGTAAACAAACGACGAAAGGAATCGTCCCGGGATAGTCAAGACATAGAACGCAATTAAACAATATCAGCATTCGGTATAAAGACTTGCATGCACGAGTTGCATGTTGATTGTTTCCAACTTGCCTGAGTTGCACCTATGCAATGTGAACTACAAAGTGCTGGTTCAATGCAACTAAGAACGCCAGTAATTCGGTCCCAAGTGTCTTTCAACTCAGTTCATCCACACCTGTGGATCTGTACGAATTGTTAACAATATACAGTGCAATGGGAGAATGCTGTCTATAGTTGACTGGGGAATCTTTATGGGAGGGGTTTTAAATTACACACATATAGTAGTCGTTAAGAATTTAGTGTCTTTTTATCTGTCTTAGTTTTGATTTTCCTTATATTTAATAACGTTTGTTCACTAAACGTGTTCATATGGTGGGTGGTTCCTCCTATAATGATTTGTGTTTTATTTCAGCAACATATAGTTGTCTGTTAAATTGTAATTGAGGGATTTAAAGAGTGACATAATTCCAATGCCAATTATAATGCTTCCGTGGGAGTGGGTATTTCTAAACATATATCTACATTTTATATCACACCAACACTATTGATATTGAAAACTGTTTTCTGTTGTTCGCATTCAGGTATCTTCAGAAGAACAAAATTACAGAACTATCACTTAAGGCTTTCAGCTCATTGAGGAGTTTGAAACATCTGTAAGTTACTTCAAATATAATCTGTTTCACAGTTTCACATTTACCCGTGTGAAACTGATTGTCTCAGTCAATAAGACCCCTGACGAGATCTAGATTTTTTCCTATCAATAACAATCTGTTCCAAAAACGTTCAGCAGGGCAGGCACTACAGGATTATAAAAACTATCTGCTTACTTCCAATATTTCGACTCGTAAAACGAGTCTTCTTCAGGGAGTACAAGATTGTTACATCTTGAAGTTGACTCGTTTTACGAGTCGAAATATTGGAAGTTAAAAGAGACTTTTAATAATCCTGTAGTCACGCCTGCCCTGCTGAAAGTTTTATGGTTTGTTTTAAACAACGTAGCACGACCATATTCCCAGAGATCCAGGATCATCTCAAACCTCCGATCTTCTCTTGTGTACCGTGATCCTTGCCTACAGTATACATTTAACAATCTGTTGTTGATAAGGTTATGATCGTGTTATGTCAATGGATTTTACTGACATTAAAATCATTCTCTTTTATTGCAGGGAGTTGGATAACTTTATATATTGCTGCTACGCAAAAAAGTCACTCGGCGAAAACTTTGATTGTACATCAGACGGGAACGCTTTTTCCTCTTGTGATGATTTAATGAAAAACAAAGTCATTCGGATTTTCTTATGGATTCTGGGGACGTTCGCTTTTCTAGGAAACATTGTAGTCTTGATATGGAGGGCGACCTTTAAAGAAGGAAATAAGGTGCAGTCTTTTTTACTCTGCAATCTGGCAGTAGCAGACTTGTTAATGGGAACATATATGCTAGTTATTGCCACGCAAGATATCAAGTGGCAAGGGGAATACTTCAAGCACGACGTCACGTGGAGATCAGGAATTGGTTGCCAGGTTACGGGAGCTATTTCTATGCTCTCCAGTGAGGTCTCTGTTTCAATCTTAACCGCAATAACGCTCGACAGACTCATTTGCATCGTATTTGTTTTTAGATATGAACGTCTATCCCTGAGGAAGGTTCGCCTTCTCTGCTTAATGATCTGGATTTTTGGAATCATTATATCAGTTGTTCCCATCACAGGGTTTTCATACTTCTACGACTCCACCCAGAATGTCGGTTTCTATGGCCGATCAGCTGTCTGCCTCTCCCTGCAACTGTCAGAAGACAAACCAGCTGGCTTTGAGTACTCGGTCGCAATATATATCGTCCTGAATTTCATTTCTTTCATGTTTATTTTCTTTGCCTATATCGCTATGTTTATAAGTGTAAAGAGGTCGGCAAAGGCATCCCGCACTAACAATATGAAGAAAGAAGCGAGTATGGCCAAGCGCTTGGTGTTCATCATTATGACTGATTTTGGTTGTTGGATGCCGGTTATTGTCATTGGTGTTCTCTCCATGACCGGACACTTCTACGACCCCGAGAAGCAAGTCTACGTGTGGATAGCTGCAGTTGTACTTCCGCTAAATTCTGCAATCAATCCTGTTCTGTACACTATCTCTACACCTCATTTCCAGGCAATGTTATCGACAGTGGCTAGATCTGCCAAGCAAAAGATGTATTCGAAGGATACTCGCACGTGCAATGGTAAGTCGAGACAGCTAATTGTAACAAGTACTAACAACTCGAAAGTCGAACTTGACTTCTCGACTCCAGGCACGTTTTTCCCAAGGTCTGATATGTTTCTGAAAGATCAGATACCTTTTACCCAAATATATGTTTTCTCCAAGATGTGAAACGTTTTCCACAAGATCTGATACGTTATCCTCAAGATCTGATTCGTTTTCGCAAGATCAAATAGGTTTTCCCCAAGATCTGATAAGTTTTCCCAAGATCTGATACGAGTGAGAAAGAATCCTGGTTTGGAGCGGTCATGTATCTCCATCTGATGGGAGATGACAAACATGCTACAGTGGGAGTAGGTGAATTGGTATTTTTGACGTTGACAATTTATGTTGAATTCAAACTCGAAGAGAAATAGATTGTAAAAAGACGTGAAATAACCTGTTCTAAAACAATCAACATACAGCAATATACAAAGCAAAGACAATTTTTAATTCCACATGTTTTACTAACTTCGGATTCGGTAAACATTAACGAGATTGCGAAGCAAAACTTTAGTTTTTCTTGGTGCTAGACATTCAAATAAGTTTACCCTACACTAACGTGAAGCTTTTAATCAGCAAACTAAGAATTGATGCATAGTTAACGGCGTTGGTGTGCAATTTGAACATTATAAATTATTCAATCCAGGTGATCTGGTGACGTCATATTTCCTGACCTTGCTAAAAAATGTAAAACCGCACACAATCCTTTGCGCGCTGAATCAACAAGCCTGACTGGTGACTTGGAAGAGTTTGTTGCTCAACCTCGATCCCAGGGTACTCTCACTTGCGGCCTCGATCCTCGAGTGAGAGTACCCTGGGATCGAGGTTGTTTGTTAGCATCTGGTCATTTTTGGAACCCGAGACTGAGTAGCGAAATGCGAACAATTTATTTACCCTACCGATAAAAAAAATATATATACTATTTCACAGTTCAAAAAGCCAACTTTTTGGGACATACATGCCTGGACAAGGTAGTTGTCTAAAAGCCAATTTTTGGGGACATATCGAGACAAGATTGTCGTCCACAAGCCAAGTTTGGGGACATACCTAGGCAAGGTTAGCCTGAGTTTTGGACGCCTTCCTTTTATCGCGGCGGAGCGAAGGAAGGAAGGAAACTTAGGCTAAGACAAGGTTGGCGTCCAAAATCACGGCCAACTTTTGGGGACATATCTAGTCAAGGCTACCGTCCAAAAGGTCAAGACATACCTGGACGAGGCTGCCATTCAAAAAGCTAACGTTTGAGAACACTTAAACAAGGTTGTCGTCCAAAACCAACATTTAAAGACGTACCGAGACAGTATTGTCGTCCAAACAGCTAACCCTTAAGGACCACAGAGGATCCAATCGACAGGGCTACTTATCCACACGCTATTGAGGACCTGCAGAGGGCCCTATTGATAGAGCTACTTATCCACGCACCCTTGAGGACCTACAGAGGGCCCAATTGACAAGACTACTTATCCATGCACTATTGAGGACCGACAGAGGGCCCAATTAACAGGGTTACTTATCCACGCACCATTGAGGACCGGCAGAGGGCCCAATTGACAAGGTTACTTATCCATGCACTATTGAGGACCGGCAGAGCTAGGGCCCAATAAACAGGCTACATATCCACGCACCATCACGGTACATACCTCTGTGCGTTCATGCGGCTGCGGTTAACTTCCATTTCCAGAATACGAGGAGTGGTTACCATTGTCGAAGAGTAGCCCTGCGGAGCCTTGCAGAGAAAGGTAACATGCATGAAATAAGTGATGCAGTTCAGTAATTTGATATTTTATTCTCTGTTCAAATGTTATAGTAACTTATACATTGGAAAATGTGGCAATACTCAAAGCCTTTGGGCGCTTTCCATTGGTGGGGGCTGATCGGCCCGACCGGTCAGTTCTCACATGAAATGCAACAACTATCGGAACTGGTTCTGGCCAGACTGGCCCTACTCATGGATTAGAGCCGCTCAGTTCTCCCGTTCCGGACGGCCAGGGCGCGGAATTTGGTGAGTTTTGGCGGGAAAAATGCTCGCGCGCGCCTTGACCTTTCCATTTACGACATTTACATTGGCCAGAACCAGTTCTCTCGTGCCGGCCAGACCCGACAAATGGAAAGTACGCATAGTGTGTTAGAGTAAATAAGAGCTGTCAGCAAATCATGGTACCTTCCATAATGAACGTTGTTCATACTCTGTCACCAAGCCAGTCCCGGATAGGGGGGACGGGGCACGTGCCCTGGGTGGAGCACGGTGCTGTTCGATATGCGCCATTCGTCGATACCGTGATTTCCCTTTAGGCACCGGTGCTTTACCGGTCGCCATCTGCTGTCCTTCCTCGTCCCGTGCAGACACGTCCATTGGTCGTGTCAGTAGTATACCGGTTTCTTCGTTCACTCTTGTTATTCTGGAAAGTTACAGTTATGAAACAAACCCAACGTTTATTGGCAAATGTTCTTACTTTTTACATCTTATTTATAGCTGCAGAAATGATCGAGTCTTAAATTTAGGACGTGTATTACTTACTTTTATTTTCCCCTTGATTTTGAAAACAGCACTTGGTACAGACCAGGTTGTCGGATAAATAACACTTAAAGTTAAGCTCATTTTATTAAGATTGCTAATACCAATATTGTGTTCCTTGAGTGTGAGTCCTATTTTATTGGGAGTTCAATCCATTTATACTTTACTTCATTTTCGGCAGTATTTCAGGTCCGAAATAGTAAGTCATCAAATAATACAATAAATACAATTTAAAATTTCGAAGAAATATCATTTCAGAAATTAACAACATCCTTGACCATTTCTGATGTCATAAAAAAAAGCCAAGTTAGCGGCCATAAAATCTAAGAGGACGGATTTGTGACATCACATGCACGTGGAGTCGTAATGTCTATCAGTGGCATAGGGATGAGATTGACTTTTGAGTGGGGTCCACAAGATACAAAAACTATTTTGAAGGGGGCCCCTGCATGCATTACATTGTCTCCCGGCTTTATGGTGTTGGTAGGCTATACTCACACTATGTTAAGCTGCTCAATGATGTTTGCTCTCATCTGAATGAACTCTTGTTTCTTTCTCAGCCATGCCTCTTTTTGCTGAAACAAACAGTCGATGTATTCATCCCCATCGCTGTTATTTTGACATTGTAGAGATAGATAGATAAGTAGGTAATAAGGTAGGCAGGTAAGTAGATAGGAGGTAAGCAGGTAATGGGTAGAAAGGTATGCAGGTAGGTAGGCAGGTACGACACAAAGGTATGCAAGTAGCTAGGTAGATAAATAGGTAGAAAGGTATGTAGGTAGGCAGATAGGTAGGGAGGTAGGTAGTTAGATGGATGGATATGAAGATACAGCTATGGGAACGGATTGGTGGATGTGAAGATACGACTATGTGAACGGATGAATGGATATGAAGACACGGCTATAGGAACAAAAGTGGACCAAAACAGTGCATTGATCCAATGAGCATCCGAGTTTATGGAACCTGAGTTATGTGCAGCCGGTGTGCATTGATGGGTAGCAGCTTGAGAAATCTTACCATTTCACTTCTCTGTTCAAGTACTTTTAGGTATTCAGTAACTCGTTGACTCATTAAGCTTTCCAGCTTCAATTGCTTCACTTTTTCCTTAATTTCTTTGGCTCGCCTGTACTGGTAGTACTTTTTCACCAGGTTGATAAGACGGGTTCGGGGGTATTCCAAAGATTCCTTGATCATCTCGGATGTCATCTAGAAAGGAAAAACAAAAGTAAAAGTGATTTCTTTTGTTTTACCGTTACTAAAACCGTAGTTGGTGCCATTTTCACTCTCTCTTGTGTTGTTTATTTCTGAGAAGATTTAATGTCACAAATGATTAATCATTATTGTAACCCAAGGCCCCAGTGCGAAGTACGCGACGCATACAGGCTCTACGTAGAGCATAAGAGGAAAGGCGCGCGGACACAGTCGGACTGGGGAAAAGAGTACACGAGCGCGCGCAAAAATGTTGCCTGGGAGAAGAGGAATGGGAAAGTAGACTTCCTCGATCAGCCGGACGTTTTCCTAGCGCGCACCTTTCCTCTTTCCCAGGCCACGCACTAGATCGGGCGCTGAGATTATCCAACATTATTATCTCCGTCCCCATCCCCTTGGAGCCCGTTACACAGGCTAGATGCTATCTTTTCTAACACCAAGTTGAGTCGTCAACGTTTATAACGTTACAGTGTAGTCAGGAGCTTCCAGTACCAAATGACACCGATATAATGTACTTAGTAAATCATTTCTTGTTGTTATACTGCGTGAATGTATACTTTATATAGAAGGCCGACATATACATCTCACCTTGCACAATTGTTCCGATATCTGGTTCTCGGCCAGTGCTTCCTGGAGTAGCTTGAGGTTCATCTGTTGATCTTCGCGGCTGATGTACACTTGTCCAATCCTCCGGGACCTCCACTGAGATGTCAGCTGGACGGCGGGAACGTTTACAGGTAAGACTAAAATCATAATCCATTTTCTTGGTAAAATATCAACATCTGGAGGGGATAACGTGGGATAGCAACTGGTTTCATCCATCACTGAGGTAACACGGTGTAATCGTGCGTAGGTATAAACGTAGCTCGTAACAGGTATGTTATGCAAAAAGCAAATCAACTATGCAATTGAAAGATAAAAACAAGACAAAAAAAGCAATGACTAACTACAGAACGCATACGCCATATTTTTTATAACATGAACGCCTAGGAAAGGGGAGGGGGGAGTTATTTGGACCTCCATGACTTTCAAAACGGTTCAAAGGGTTTGGTGTGAAACTTGGTGTGAACGATGTTTAACCTTTTACCACTGATTAATGTGAATGTAATCACGTGCTTGTTAATTGGTGGTCATAGTTACCACTTTCAAAACAATGACATCATCTTTTGCAAAATCATGATCTTTCAATATTTTAGCAAACTTTTGTTATATATTTTAAATTTGGGGTTGATTGTCTTATGAAAAACACCTCATAGGTAGGCTGATGATCTTTTGATGGTCATTGATCTTCTACAAAACTGTCGTATCCGGTTTATGATAGGTATTTGCTGATGAATGGTCTTATACAAAACTGTCTTTAATACCTGGTTAATGATGGTTTTGAGCTGATCAATGATGATGATGATGATGATGATGATGATGATGATGATGATGATGATGATGATGATGAATACTTTCATTTCAATAATGTAGTCCATTCAGTTATAATAAATCATTACAACTGTTATCAAAAGGAGCCCTATGCTAATATAAAAAAAATACAAATTTATAAAATACAATGGAGTCTTACACAAAACTATCCTACCTGGTTGATGATGGTTTGTGCTGGTCTATGGTCTTATACAAAACTGTCTTAGAGTGCGTTCGTTTGGATATTCCGGAATAAGAATATTCCTATTCCAGAATGTTCTGGCTATTCTTCTTCCAGGTGCAGAACACACAGAATGCATTCCAAGTATTCCGGAATAAGAACAGCTCCCAAACGAACGCTTACACTGACGTGTTATAGTTGATGACGAGTTTCTGATGGTCGATGGTCGTATACAAAGCTGTCTTAATACCTGGTTGATGATGGTTTTGAGGTGGTCAATGGTCTTACACAAAACTGTCCTACCTGGTTGATGACGATTTTCTGATGGTCGATGGTCGTATACAAAACTGCCCTAATACCTGGTTGATCATGGTTTTGAGGTGGTCGATGGTCGTATACAAAGCTGTCTTAATACCTGGTTGATGATGGTTTTGAGGTGGTCAGTGGTCTCTACACAAAACTGTCCTACCTGGTTGATGATGATTTTCTGCTGGTCGATGGTCTTATTCAGTTCCTCTGATCTCCTCATTACTCTCTTCACCTGGTCGTTCTTCCTCCTTATGTCCTCCTGGTGTTGCTTCCTTGCTGCTGTTGATTGCTTCTTGAGATCGCCGTACTGGTTCACAACTTCCTTGAACTGATCGACTAGATCCAACTGCTTTGCATCCTAAAACACCATAAGATGTTAATAATCCATGTTTCTAATAATTGTCTTCTTTAGTAAATAGTCGAGCTGTCTCGGTTGCAAAACTAGGTTCTGATAGTGGATAAGATTTGACAATCCTTCAAGACAGCAAAAAGTCTTTTCCTAACTATAAGAATGGACCTTTCGAATTCGGTGTCATACAAAATGAAGTGAATGCCATAAATAAATAATTAAATAAATAAATAGCAGATATCAATCCACTAATTGGGACACCGTTAATATACAGATTCATGATGAACAATTGGAAATGAAATATGTTAAATTCCCAACTTGTTCGGAGGCTGGCCATTTGGTATTTACACAAGCTAAGCGTTTCCAGATCTGAACTCGAACTGGGTCACCTGGTTCTTAGTCCAGCTGGGCCACATGCACTTCCAGGGGTGGATCCAAACAATTCAGGAAGGGGGAAGGGGGATCAGAGGGCCTCCTCATAAAATTACTGTCAGTATCCAGCTGCATTTTTCTAAGTTAAAGGAGAACGAAAAGGGGTTCCGCTGCCCTCTCGCCCCCCCCCCCCCCCTAAATTTGCTCCTGACTGCCTCCTGAAGCTCACAAAATGAGGACCATCTCGCTATATAGTGACTGGTTCCTGAAAATCTTTCAGTTTGTAAGGCCGTGTCTCTTGACTGGTATCCAGGAAATACTGTGCGCTTCTGATGCCCCATTTACACTTTACTGTATTTTTAGCACGGCTCGTTTTAGAGTGATATTTCAATGCTAGGACGACCTAAATAGGCAGTCCAAGCACTGAAAATATAGACACGAGTGTCGCTTTTATCGAAGCCGTGACAATAATTCAATAATTAGGGCTTGAGTCTTTCTGTCATTTTTGTTATCAATGGATACGAAAAAATAATGTACACTGTTCAAACACGGGCGCTAGTATAAAGTCGGTTACGAATTCTTCAGTCTTGTGTTGAACTTGAATCCTGAATTTGTATTGACTCTCAGTAGCTAGTAGACGTGATAATATTACTGTGTATAGAATACAAAATCTTTTACACATTTATACAATTTGAACTTATTTGTTTGAAAAGTCATTGCTTGTGGTAAATTCAGCGAGGTAAACCCCATAATGCCTATATACTTTCGTGTTTCCATTACGAATCTTTGAGAATATATTCGGCGACAAACATAAACCACATCCAACCCATATTTTGCACTCTAATCTTGTAGAAATGTTTAGAATAGCTTGTATTCCATCATTGGTGTCATCAAGTCTAGACTAAATACAAAATCAGGATTCAAAGTTAACAGACTGGAGAATGTGTCACTGACTTAATAATAATAATAATAATAATATTTTATTTGTAGAGCGCTATTTCTATTGCTATCCAATAGCGCTTTCCAACTTTAGATAAAAAGTATTTACAAAATATGATGCTCTACAATTACAGTCCTAAATTGAATTTGCAATATTTACAAAAATCATACTATATTCTAAAACTAAATGAGACGAAATAAAAGAAGATGAAATAATAAAAGCAATCTGATCAAAATAGCTTTTAAAAAGGTGGGTCTTTATACTAGCGCCAGTGGTTCAAATTGTTTGTAAAAGCCCGGCCACACGATGCAACATTGCATGCAATATTGCGCGCAATGGACAAATTGCATCGTGTGATCACCCCTGCAATTGTTGCGCGCAACATCGCGTGTAACTGATATTGCAGAAGTAGAATCCGATCCTATACTTCTGCAACAGTGCGCAACAATTTTACCGTCTGGCCACTAATCGTAACATTGCATGAAATGTTCTGACGAAATGGTGAATTTTTTAGCCAATCCGATTTTACGTAGGTTTCTTTAACCGCTGATCACAAAATCAAACTACTGCAGTAAACAAAATGGCCTATGTTGCACGCAATGTCGCATAGGGTGGTCACACTAATTTAAACAATTGCGCGCAATATTGCATGCAATGCTGCAACGTGTGCCTAGGTCTTAAGAGCGATATAGGTGGCTTTGGCAAACTAGGTTCATTCTTCGATTTATTCTCTCTCATGCAGTTATTAGCTTAATGCGTAGCTACCTCAAACTATTACACATAAAACAATATTGATAACCACTTACATCCATCAGCCTTGCTCTCATGTGCTCTACCTCTTGTTCCTGTAGATCTTCGCGTGCCCCCTTAAACTTTCCCATCTGCAGCAATCCGAAATCCTTGGCTTTCTTAAGAGCTTCCATGTGCCGATCCAAATCCTTTTGTATCATACCCTTGACCGTTGTGGTGTCCTTGATCTCAAGACGCTTGCTTATCATTGCCTTTGACATGCACAGTTCCATGGACACTAGAAGCTCATTGGAAAGAATGGCCATCCGTGCTAACATCTGGCGAGTATCCACGAGTGTTTCCTCCAGTGGTAACTGGCTCAGTTTACGCAACTCGTGCGCTTCAGTTAGAAGATCTAAGTATGGGAGACATGTGCAGTTCTACATTTAGAACAAATATTTGAAGCTAACTAGTTGGGATTAAACAAACTCTGTGACTGCTCGACAACATCTAGAGCCTGATTTAGCCACATTTTCGGTTCGACCGATTGGAGCTGTTCCTCCATTGGAATGGGTAAGAATGGTACTGAAATGGAAAGCGCCGTTCCGGGTGGAATTTTCAGAACGAGCGGCACCTGCTTCCTTACTTTACACGTTTTAAAGGCAGACAATGGTACCAAAGTAACAGTCGAGGTGACAGGATTAAGAAGACGTAAAAACGGACTTGTCCAAGGATCTTTTTCAGCAATATGGGCGAGATTGGTCATTTCCAAAACGTTTGAATAAGAGATATTGCACTGAAAGAACTTTGTTCGATCACGGACATATCAGTCCAGACTCTAAGAAGAGGAACAGCTCCTATGTAGAGCAGTGAGACAATAATGCATGTTGAATATCAAAGGTCGTCCACTGGAATGCGATCGGAGAGCTTACTTATGGATATATTTCTCGATACATATCTTTATTGGTACTTTCTAACGAGGGCTTTTAAGCAACAATATCTAAATTATAAAATTAAATTACACTAAATTAGAATAACTTGAAATATAAATTTACATAAAGGAGTAAAAGAAAATCAATTTGAGAATTTTATAGAACTAACAATTATTGAGATTATAGCTCGACCAATGTTTGTTGATTAAATTGATTTGAAGTCTTTGTTTAGAGAGTTCCACAGTTTAGCGCCACGATAAGTAAAAGAGCGTTGATCAGTGGACAAGCGACAAAGGGGTATATCCAAGTATTGGAAATCTAGTTTGCCCGCCGTGAGTCTGAATAGTATGATTACAGTATATCCACTTACTCTCTCTATCCAAAATGTTGGCCATGGCATCCTTGAATCTGTTGATAGCACGAAGGACCTGAAGCGATTCCTTGTGGATATTCTGTGTGTCCTTCTTATGTTCTTGCTCGAGTCGCCTGAGGTCTGCCTGGTTTCGCTGGTTCTCCCTCCCTAAATGATCCTTGAGACTCTGAATCTCATGTTCATACTGTTGCTTTACTTTAGCCAGCATCTGTTTGGCTGTGGCTGGTTCTACGGCTAGTGACGACCGCCTGCGCTCTCGTCGGAAGGTTTGGGCGAATGTTTCCATGCTCGCTCTGCTCTGTGCTGCTGGAGTAGGAGGAAACGACTGTAGTCGTTCTTCTAATAGCTGCAGTTCCTCAGAATATTGAGTTATTCGATCTTCCTGATATTTGATAATTTCTTCCTGGCATTCTGATTCGTTTTTCATCTTTGCATTCGCCATTTCCAGTTCTTCTAGTTGTTTCTGAGTTTGCTCGGCATCTCTCTCCGACTGTCTACTTAAATCGTCCAACTTGATTTCTAGTTCAGTCTTTTCTTGTTCAAACTGTAGCTTTTCGGCATTTGCAATCTGAAGAACTTGTTCGAGTTGGATCGCTTTTTCTTTCTCAGTTTGAAGCTGGTTTTTCGCTTTCTCATAGTCTCTCGTGAGCTTGCTTATAGTCTGTTTAGTTGCCTGGTCAAAGTCTCCTGCAAGCTCAGTAGGTAGATTTTGTGTCTCCTCCGCCCGAATGGTAATTTGTTGCTTTTCTCCAGTAGGGGCTAATTTTGTGCCTGAACGAACCAGGGACACTAGGGAAACACTTACACTTTTACTGGAACTTGATGAAGCAAGAGACTCCTCGCTGCTCTGATCGTATAGTCCTAAGCTCTCCTTTTTCTTATAGTCTTCTACAACTGTGGTAAGTTCTTTTACCTGGTCTTCCATATCTCTCTAATAAGAAAGTGTAAGGTAACACAAAAAATTAACCAGGAAACAAACATACAAGCGTTATTATTATTTTATGTAGTATCCAAAAATGACTTACAATGGAACACCTACTAGATTGATTTCCAAAACAAACTAGTTGTCATCTTTAACGGACTTACCAGTTTTTGTTGCAAATCGCTGTTTTTGTGTTCCATTTTCTCGAACTTGACTTGCAATTTTTTCTTAGTGTCCCTCAGAATTTCATTCTGTTTCTTAATTTTTGCAATTTCGCCACCTGTTTCTAAAATCTCCATGTCCAGCTGCCCTATCTTTTCTACTCTTCTATCCATAGCATGAGACATGTACTTAAACTGTTTCGTGGCAACGGCCAGAGATTGTCGAACACGTCTGGCTGGCGTTGTCTTTGATGCTTCGTCTAAGGCTTTCGCCACGAAAGCAGAGGCCATCTTCCACGTCTCTGGATGGGCGAGTTCTTCTTCTACATTCAAAATGGATATTTGGTAAACAGGAGAAATAAATAGTTATTACTTTACTCGTCGATTTACAGTGGTCCACATATGTATCATCTGTCTGCACTGGCCGGTGGTAGACAGCTTTTGTAATACACAAGCAGTTGTGTTTACAACAATTATAGCTGATTACAGCCATGTAAAACAATGATCACATCATGTACCACGGTTACAGTAATGACAACGTTTAACTAACAACTATCATTTCGGTAATGGTACTGGTAATGGCAATGGCAATGGCAATGGCAATGGCAATGGCAATGGCAATGGCAGTGGCAGTGGCAGTGGCAATGGTAATGGCAATGGCAATGGCAATGGCAATGGCAAACGACAAAAATAATAGATTACACAATATTTATGCTTCTTCTTTTCCTGTTTCTTATTTGAAATTATTTTCGCCAATCACTGTAGAATGGTTGTTTACTACGGTCTGGGACAGAGCTACACATGGTCTATCTCGGCGCGATCGCTATCTCGACTACAAGTTGTGTTTGCTTATGGTTTCTACGGCCGCAGAGAACGATTTAGCGATTCATGCGATTTTTTTAACAGCAACGATCAAATGAAAACCAGACTACAATGCGTAGAATAGCAGATCTAGAGCAGCACAATGGTGTGATTGTAATGGAAAGATGTATGAGATGCAGCTGCAAGTGTCCTATATCACAGCGATAATAGCTGAAAAGTAGCGCACTCAGCTACAACAATGTTAACACAAACGGCGATGGTAATGTGCAAAGTGATTACAGTGTGTCGCAGTAGTATGGAGCGGATTTCGCATAAGTGTCAATTGATCAAATCGTGTGACATAACAATGCAAATGTAATTTGGTGGGAAAGGCTAGTGATTGGCTAAATCTGTTTTAATGCGTTTGTTTTTTAGCAATGGTTAACCCATCACTAGATCAAGTGATTACATTGTACCAATCAGAGAAAAGAGCGCAAACACACGTCATATCATATCATGTCATGTCATTTCATCGTCAATTCACGCGTCAGAACTAATTTCTGATTGGCTAATAATTTGAATGCAAAGATATGACATGATATGATATGATATGACATGCGACTGTAAGTCCTTGTAACTGGTCAGTACGAAAACTCTTCGCAAATTACATTAGCCAAAAAGAGCTTTGATATACAATTACAATACTATTCTGTTCGCTGATCGACATTCATGCGAAATCTGCTCTAAGACATATTATATTAGCCAAAATATACATACGACTAATATGAACATTGGCGTAATATGCTATTGCACTGTTAATGTTGTTTAAATATTACTGTCAACTTACCGCTAAATGTGGAGGTTGAGGATTTCTGAGTGCGACCCGGGCCGGGAGGGCGGGGCGTGCCCTGTGAGGAAGGAAACTCATCCATTTCTTCTAGGTCTTTACTCTCACCAATGCCCAGTGAGTCAGCAATGCCTTTGAGTTTTCCTATTGTCCCACGAAACGTCTCCATGTCAGTGGCAATGTTGGTAGCTTTGTGATCCTCGAGTAGCTCCGGGCTGAAGCAAATAACTGGTTTGATGGCTGAGAATTCTTCACTAGCGCTGGTATCAATCCAAGCTTTCATCTGGCGCATTAGGTCTTCTCTCTCGATGCAGAGTTCGATGTACGATCCGATAGTTTCCAGAATCTTACGCCTTCTTGCAACCTCAAAAAGAGGGAAACATATCAAGAAGGCATGGTTTAGCCAATGAACGAAAGCATTATCCTGTAAGTTGTCAAACAATGTAATCGAAGTACCTACCACCTTAAATTAGAGCCGATTCGCGTCTGTTTGCGCATTAGTCAGAAGTTTGTGTTTTGTATACACAAACTGTAGGAGTCTCATACACTCACTCACATTTTAACTTGGTCACACTTTCCGGAGAGTCGACGAGAGTTTGCTCTGTCGATCAGCAGAGTTGAATGAGATCATATATTGATTGAGACTTAGCGATCAATTTTTGCGTGAATCTTTGGTCGAAAGTCTCGTGCAGCTATCGTGCAACTCTCATGCAACTCTCGTCCAATCTCTCATAACTCAACTCTCGTGTTCGTTCCATCCAGCTTTTATCTCAATTAATTGATGAACTTCCATCCTCAAATCTCGTTCACACGTGATTCCTTGCAACATTTTGTTCAACTTCACACCGTTTTGTGCCGGTATTCTATTCAGTTTATGATTCTTTAGTAATTCGTGGATAATAAATGACATAATAAGACCTAATATATTTAGAAACAATCTCACCTTTTTCAGTGTTGATCCTGAAGATTTTCTAGGCTTGACTACATTTGCATCTATAACCTCTACTCCGGATTCATCTTTTTTTTCATCATGTTCTTCTTCTTCATCTCCGCTTTCATATTCGAATTCCAGCTCGCTGTCAAAATCTTCGTCTTCGTCTGTCTCATCCTCCTCACTCTCTTCGTCTTTTTCAGTTTTCTCTCCAGCTGCTTTCGCTACTGGAATTTTTCGTTCCCTGGTGGGTAAACTTGACTGAATCTGCAAACCCAACTTTTCTCCGGTTGTATGATCAAGTCCGAGTGATGAATGTCTTCCAGTTTCCTTGGCTGTTGTCGATTCCTTGCCTGATTCCTTTTTCTTTTCTTTTTCTTCTATTATTTTCTTTTTTTCTAATTTCTTTGCTCTAATTTCTTCTTTCCTTTTACGCTTTGCTTCTTTTATTTTTTCACGTTTCTTCTTTAGTTGTTCTGCTCTTTTTCTCTTCCTCTCTTCCTCCTTTGTCTCCTCTTCGTCCTCCTGAGATACTGTGCATTCCTTTTCAGCTTGTACAAATTCATCAAGAGTTAACTTTACTCGTGAGCGGATAAATGTCAATTCCTGCAGAAGCAAGAACATCACCAGTGATAATGAAAATAGTGGGAGTGGACACTATAACATGGTACAAATTTGGTAGGGTGAAAAATAACAACACTTCTGAGACTAAAGAATATACCAAACTTAGTAACTTTGCACATGATAGCTATGTGGTCAATATATTAGCTGTAAAGGTATACACTTGAAAGATGAATGAGTAATTTTTTTGTAGTTGTAGGCAAAAATTAAGTATACGGGACGATGCACAAATGCTTTTTAGAGGCTGATTTAAGAAAAGGTGTGTCTGTTTATAGTAAACGATATTAGAGCTCTTACCAAACGATAAACTTGTAAAGATTTGGAGTGAAATAATCAAATTCTGCAAACGCGCTAGAACTGTTCGTTTGGCAAAATAGAAATGTTTAGACAGAACCAAAAAATTACTACGTAGCTCGCCTGAGTTTTCAGCCAACTGACCTGCATAGTTCGCTCTCGGGCGCGGCGAATTTTGGTTTTTTCAATTTCTTTTAATGCGGCTTGTCCTCCAATAGGCAGGAAGTCGATATCCCCGCTGCAAAGGTCGAGATCTGTAAGGGATATGACCTTCATTCTGTGGACGCCTCCCATTCCCTGGCCAGAAAAGGCAAACTCTGCGAAAAGGAAAGCAAAAATCAATATTCGTTTTGTTGGGAAATACTGACCTCATTATTTCTTGTAGGGGAATTGTAATTAAATTATTGTTTCTTTCTCCAATTAGCTCAGACATTTGTAGAGTCAACTCAAGCGTTTCATTTTTCCCTTCATTTTCTTCAACAGCGAATGCGTCAGTCCTAATGCACTCACTTTTGCATGGATGACCAAATGGAATCCTGTCTAAATATATAGTCCCTGCTCCTACGACGCCTCAGCCGCCGACGTCTCAGCAAATACATACCTTTAGATCCAGGTTTTTTTGTGTTTACCGCTAACCTCAAACCGCAGTTTGTGGTCTGTCTAACACAATGGCAGCATTCGGGTTTCAAACGATGACAAAAACACAATATTTGTTCATTGATCTTAAAATTCACATATATTAAAAGCTAAAGGCTTGTTTTGTATAACTGCAGCATGCTTACGCGAGATAACGTAATATTTAGGCAGAGAACTGATGCTGAGGTAAATGACTCACGTGAAAACTGAACCTAACTCCAGCCGTTCAAAATGTCAAGAAAACGCCTGGCGCTGGTCTCGTGGCTGTTAGCGGTTTGCGGTTCCAGCTAAAAACGTGGATCTAAGTGTCTCTATCGTCCAACCTATGACGTCTCTTGAAACCTATGATGCTATTTTAGACGACCGTACACTTAAAGCTCGTGCAGATCGGAAATTCACAGGTTTAAACTGCCCCCGCGTACTTTCACTACTTAACTGTCTGCTAACTAACTGTCTGTCTGCTAAGTCTAACTCAGGGTAATTTCCTTACTATTACTAAGAATCATATCTGCTAAGAATCACCTCAAGAATGTGTTATTTGATTGGTTCAATACTCACTGGTTCATCAACTGATATTCAGGTGTTTCTTAAATGGTTTACACAAAATTAAAAAGAAAAAAGTATGTTTTGACTTGGGTTTAAAATAAAACAATTATTCCACTCACACTAGCTTGTTGGATATGAGATGATTATAGCCAACTCGGTGCTGCGCGCCCACCTCATATCCAACGCGTGTGTTACCCGGATTGTTAGACGTGGCTGGTATGAATTATAATTATTTTTATCTACCAGTAAAGAAATTTTCCAAATTATTCCAGATTAACGAAAAATCTGGAGTCGATCCCTGGCGTGAATCGAACCTGCGACCTTCTGAACACCGGACAGATGCTCTACCACTGAGCTACAGACGACTCCATAGGGAGCTGGGTCGGTTCGAATGATATGATCTTATGGTCCACGTACCTAACTTCCGACAT
>JAOBYG010000017.1:7370-41989 GCA_025403545.1 Epizoanthus stellaris | reverse complement strand
ATCCACCTGAATCTACTGCGTCAGAAGCCGATTTTGCTCCTCGACATAGTGCAACTATGTCTGCGTCGCAAAAGTCGTCTTCTTCCTTGTATATCCAGGCGTCTCCGGCATCTCGCGACGAAGCCGGTGAGAAGTCCGAGCTAGTTGGTCGGCATGGATGGGGAGCTATAGCAGGGATCGCATTGCTTTTGGCCGGGTTGACCCCGTCACCAAGCCTCGCCGAGGAACATGAGTTCCTCAAGCGCGGAGCGACCCGGGAAGCATTAACCTCGGTCGATAGCGTCAGTCTTGCCAATGGTGCCGGGGTGATCAAGATCCCGATCGGCTCACCGGTACAGATCGGCGGCGGCCTGAGCTTCGGTTTGAACCTTTTTTATAACTCGAAGGCTTGGGATACCGAAAGCAGTAAATACGCCGACCCGTTGCTGGGTCAACTGCCGATCTCGTTCCCCAGCCGCAAATCGAAGGCCGGCGTTGGATGGTCGCTTTCTCTCGGAGAGTTGATTGCTCCGAACAGCGCGCCCCTGAATACCAATGGCACCCAATGGTTGTACATCGATGCTTCGGGAGGAAATCACTTTTTTTACCAGCAGTTGCATATCCACGACCCCGTATCGAGCGATGTCTGGTACAGCCGAAATAATAGTTATCTTCGGATGCGCAAGGTAGCGAATCAATACCATATTGAGTTTCCCTCGGGCGAGGTGCATGCATTCGACGACCAAGAACACCGCCTGGTGAAGATATTCAATCGCTTCGGCTCTGTTAGTGCCGAGAATTACCTCAATGTGACCTATTCGACAGTCCTAGGTCTCAACGTCGTCACGATGCAGGACCGTCACGGCAGAGTCTGGGAGATTCACTCGAAGGCCGTTGAGTTGAACTACGGCAGTGGCGACCCACCTCCCGCAGTCGAGAGGACGATTTTTAAGGTCATCAAAGTGGTCGTTCCGGGTTTTGGAGGCCATCAGGTCGACTACGACTTTCTCTATCAGAACGTAGATCTGGTTCCAGGTTGCGCCTGGGGGCAGCATAACGAAGATGACCGCAAGACGATGCCTCTGCTGAGGGAGATTCGACTGCCACCTATCGATGCCGAGCGCCTGTCGTGGAAATTCGACTACTACGATGACAATCCGGCCAATTTCAACATTTGCAAGCAAGGCCTGCTGGATACGGTCAAGCTACCGTCTGGCGGCAAGATTCACTGGGATTACCAAGCGCTGAACATCAGGGCCCATTGCAACAGCGGGAGTTGGAGTTTTTTCTGGAACAAGAGCGCGGCACTTGACAGGCGCCAATACCTTGATGTCGACGGTAAGGTTCTGGCCGAATGGCATTACAGCTACTGGGAATCGACGCCACCGGCGAATGTGAACCTCGGCCCCGCTCGATGTTCGTCTTTGCAGCAGCCGGCTTCAGAGACGCTCACGGTCCTCGAAATAACACCCCTGAAGGACCGGATTTATCATCCATTCATGATCTGGCCGGTGCTTGGTATCCCTTCAGAGCACGGGGCCGACCACTTCGACCATTTCCTTCCTTATATTCGCCCAGGCATCGATCCGGCCGCTGGCACGGCGTACTTCACACCTGCTTTTCTAGAAGCCGTGGCACCCAACGAGGGCTCCGGCAGGTTCTTGTCCAAGGCTGTTTTTGATTGCGGCGAGGCTGGGGGCAATTGCGTCCCATTCAGCGCGAGCTACGTTCGCTACGAGAGCGAACAGCCGACCAAGGACACCGCCGGCTACGTAGGTGATCGCAACTCGCGGGTCGCCTCGGAGCGCACGGTCTATTTCGGCAGCGACCTTACCGATAGCTACGACATGATCACGGAGCGCAGCGACTTCGACGGATTGGGCCACTATCGTCGTACGGAGACGACGAGTACTTTTCCGGGCGAGTTTCCTGGCGGTGGCTTGCGAGTCGTGACCCGCGACTACAACGTCGGCCTCGGGGTCACTTCTCCCCTGGTTTTGGACGACAATCACCGCGTCGTACCGCCCTATACGATGTTCGATGCAGCGTTGCCTTGGGTGACAGGTACCTACACTATGACCCAAACCGAGGAGGGGGGAAAAGGACGTTATGTCGAATCTTCCTTCGACACTGCGACCGGTTTCCTTGAGCGAGAGCGAGTTTGGGCTGCTACGGGCGCTCTGCAGAGTCTCAGTCGGCAAGCGAACGATGTTCTGACGGCGTACGAGCATGCAGGCGACGGCAACATCACCGCCGAGTCGACGTACGGTGGAGACCGTCAGAACGACCTGCCGGACCAGGATTTGGCCACGCTCGACTTGGGCGAGTGGGAGTATCGGCGGGAAAGTAGCCAAAAATACGGCCTGGTGGCTCATCAGTTGCAGAGAGGTCGAGACGGTGGCTCGCTGGTCAGCATGGATCTTGATATCGATGGGAATACTGGCTTGCCAACAGCTAGCCGGGACACCACAGGGCAAGAGACTCTTCTTGACTACGATGCCCTAGGTCGGCTGATCACTATTACGCCGGCGGTCGACGCTCCAACATCGGCCATTCGGACCGCCCATACCGCGACGAGCGGCGAAGTGATCTCAATGCAGCGAAGTGTTGGCGGAGCATTGTTCGAAGAGCGATTCGTGAAGGATGGCTTTGGGCGTAACGTACTGGAAGAGATGCAGTTTCCGGGAGATAGGTGGTCCTCAACTGCCTATGAGTATGGGGCCAATGGCAACCTCTGCCGCTCGTCGACTCCTTTTTGGCGTGCAGATGGAATATCGAGCGCAGGCTGGACCGAGTTGCTCGCCTACGACCCGCTCGGCCGCCCGCTTCGGACTGTCAGTCCCGATATGAGCATTGTGCGGCTGGTTATCGACCGTGAGCATATGTTCGAAACCCTTTTCAGTGTCGCCACTACCAACGCTGAGACTGAGGCCTCGTCCAAGTTATTCATGGACAGTCGTGGCCGAGTCGTTGCGGTGGCAGAGTACTCGGACGGCAACACGCCGGTTGCGACGACCTACCAATACGATGTTAACGGCCGTTTAAGTCGTGTCGAAACGCCGCTCGTTGGAGCGGGAAGCCAGGTCCGAACTTTTGATTACGATAATCGGGAGTTCCTGCAGAGCGAGCGGCACCCGGAATCTGGGCAGGTCGACTACGGTTGGTACGACACCACCGGCAGCGTCGGCAGTCGGGTCGATAGCGTGAATTGGCTGGGATATGAGTACGACGATCTCGGCCGTCAGATCCAGATCTGGGATAGGCAAGAGGACCAACTTCTCTCGGAGAGTTTTTACTCGAGAACAAACCGGCGTGGTGGGACTGACAAGGCCCTGGGAAAGTTGGTAGTAAGAAAGCGACACAACTACTTGGATGATGATGTCGGCGGACTCATCACCATCACCTCGACTCTCGCTTATCAGGGAGCGCAGGGCCGATTGAGCGAGCTCAGAACGCGCTCCAATAACGGTTTCGACGCAGGGCAGATCTTTAGCTATGACGATTTGGGTCGTCTCGAAAACTATGATTACCCAGTGCAGGACGTGCTGCCGGGCGCGTGGGGTCCAGATCGGCAAGCTACTCACTCGTACGAGCTTGGCCTTCTTGTCGGGGTCCATACTTCTGTAGACGGGGGGGCGATTGCCGGAGTCGCCACAGATATGACGTATCACCCTCAAGGCCTTATAGCCTCCCGTCTACATGGCAACGGCGTCGTCGACCAGCAGACTATCGACGCCACTGGCATGACTCGTGCCGGGTCAATGCGCACGGAGGGAGTCATCAATGAGCTGGACTGGACTACGGGCTCTTTTGCCTACGATGGCATTGGGAACATTAAGGCGATCGGTGCTCAAGTGTTTCGCTACGATCAAGTTTCTCGTCTGGTCCATGCGGAAATGGAGGGCGTCAGCCAAGATATGACGTACGATCGCTTTGGCAATTTGCTGACACTTGGAGAACGCAGTCTCCCAGTTGACGAGGGCACTAATCGGCTTAGCGAAACCTATGTTTACGATGGCGCAGGGAATCTTCTGTCCGGTGACAATCAAAGTTTCACTTACGATGCCTTGAACATGGTGAGTTCCCGGACGTCAGCGGGCCAGACCTTTTATCAGGTTTATGGTCCAGGCAATGAGCGCATCGCCATAATTGACAGCGCAGGCCAAGAGCGCTGGACGCTACGAGAACCGCGAAATAAAGTTGCGCGCGAGTATCTCAGGCAGCCCAATGAACCATGGATCGCGAGCCATGATTACCTTTACGCTGACCGCCTGGTCGCGTCTTTGGGTCTCGAAGGTGGGCCCGATCCCACTCATCATCGCCACTATCACAGCGACCATTTAGGAAGTCCTAGGTTAATAACCGACGCCAACGGGGCCGAAATCTCCAGGCACACCTACTTGCCTTTCGGTGAAGGGCTTTCCGATGATGACAATCCAAGCCTCGGTGGAAACTGGCTGAGGTTTGCTGGCCATGAGCTCGATTCTGAGGCGGTTGATTATATGCACCAGCGCTTCTATACGCCGCTGCTGGGGCGGTTCTCCAGCGTCGACTCTGTGCTCGGCACGCCGGCAGTACCGCAGAGTTGGAACCGCTATTCCTATGCGAACAACAATCCCATCGGGCGGGTTGATCCTGATGGGCGGAATGACAAGCCACTGCCGTGGGTGGCAGCAATAAACGTAGAGTTTGTCACGCCTCCAAAAAACAGAGGAGGTGCTTTTAAAGGCCCTGATGGATTTTCCGTCGAGGGTCATCATTTGAGGCCAGAACTAGGTAACGACTCTCCATTGGCGATCCTGTCGCGGACCAATCATCGTGGTAAGGACAGATTTGGGCTCAACCATACGAACACAGGTGAATCTGCTTCGAAGGTCGACCGACCGCAACATAGCCGAAGAATGCGTCGTTTTAATGAAGTCGCTTATGATGCGCTAGTTGAGGGCGATAAATCGGCTCTGGCTTATTTACAAAAGATTCCTGGATTCAAATACATTGTGGCGGTTGCCGCGGTGGGAACCGCATTGGCCACCGGAGACGATGTTGGTGCCGAAGTGCTCAACGCAGCCAATCCGATTCCGTTTTCTGACGCCGATCCGATTGGGCTGAATGCTACCGACACGGCGAAGCCTCCCGACCCTAACGTTTGCCGACCCTGCTACGACCAGTTCATGGAGCTGGCTAGGAAAGAGCAGAAGGCAAAGAAAGCGATCGATGCATGGGTTCTTCAAGGTTTGAGAGCCACGGTGCCCGGCAAGATCTAGCTTTGAGCGGGTAGAGAGATCTAGGTCTCCTGGAGCCTTCCCGAAGACGCTGATTCAGATGTTCTTCTAGCGGACTTGTCTGCCTCTCTGGCTGGTCAGTTCGCTCCTGGCTTCCGGTTCGAGAATTCGAAAGAGGGCAAGTTGAGAGTAAAGCACACATCGAGAGGAACGGCTATGAATAGATATGCAAAGGAAAGAAGGCGGCCCTCAGACACATGTTGCGGAAGCGCCAGGAACGAGAACGCAACCTGGGATGTCGATTCCCCGACTCTGAAAGCCGTCGTCACCGCGATCTTTTTGTCGCTATCGTTCGCAGTTGGTCCGGCTTCCGCTACCTGCCCCTCCGGCCCGGTGGCGCAGCCGGATTCGTTTGCGGTCCGTAGTGGACTTCCGGTTTTGATCGACGTCTTGGCGAACGACTCTCACCCGTGCGGTATCCCGCTCATGGTGACGGCGCCAGTGACCAATTTCGACTGCGACGGGACGGCAGAGGTGAACTTTGCCGGCACCATAACCTTTACTCCGAGCGTAGAGTTTTCAGGCAGCTGCACGCTCGAGTACAACGTGACGGACCAGGAGGGCGCGAGTGCTTCGGCACAGCTCGAGTTGACTCTGGTCGGCGATGCTCCGCCCGGAGGCCCTCCGACGCCGCTCGATGACCGGAGGCTGGAGGCACTACACGCCTGGAACGATCACATCGAGTTGGGTGCACAGGTGGGTCCGCGCAATCGTGCCTTAGCCAATTCTCACAATCGCCCTGATGTCCATTCTTGGCATTGGCAGAAGATCCTGGTTCTTCTAGCTCTTCATGAGCTCGGTGAGCTCGATGAGTCAGCTGTCGAAGATGCTCGTCAGGTGATGCGCAATTATTATGTGTGGTGGAATTGGGCGCCGGATAAGGTAGAAGGCAACGTCAACAGAATGATGCGGGTTTTCCAGCTCTACTACGACGTCTTGTTTCCTCCGGGCGATACGAGCAACGATGATATAGGTAATTTCTTTCTAGCAAAGATGTCACAAGGGATCAGCGGGGTGTGGCTTTGTTCCTGCGATGGTTCAGGTTGCGGTACCGAGAATCATCACGCGACCGCCAACTCGTTTCGTGTTCTTTCACGTCAAGTTATCGGCGTTCCCCTCGATGATACAGAATATCTGAAGCTGCGTGCCTGGTGGATGGAGTATCTGAGTTATATCGTTTCGGAGGGGCTTCAAGAGTGGGCAGCCGGGGGAATCTACGAGTCCTGGACTTGGAACGCGATTCTGAATCTGGCGGACTTCGCCGAAGATCCTCAACTGAAAGAGCTCGCCACCGTCGCTATCGACTACAGCTTGGCGTTGCAGGCTGGGCAGAGTGCAGCCGGCGGTATGTTTGCGTCCGCAGCAGTCCGAAACTATCCCTATCAGATTCTCGGAGACGTGCGTCAGTGGCGCACCCATATTGCGCAGATCTTGTTCACGGGAGGTGACCTCCAGGAGCATCAGGGAGCCGTCCACGGATCGGTGAACTTTGCGGTGTCCAACTACCGGCCCTTAGCCTTGCTCGATGACGTTTTCGAGCTCGAACTGGTGGCCGGAGCGGCCGCTCGGACCTCCCAAAGAGGGTTCTATAGGGCCTGTTCGACTCCATGGTTTCACCACTCCTACCGTGGGTCCACATTCGCCCTTAGTGCCAACGTGACACCAAAAGTTAACTACTATCACCCGCACGATGCGGTGATTGCCTACGTTTCTTCGACCCAGAGTCCGACCAGCCATGTCGTTCCGATCGGTTACACCCCGCTCGATTGTTGCGACAGCGATCATGACAATCGAGAAGATCGGAGGACTACGACAAGACGGTCTAATCGCGGTTTTGGTCATCAAAACGTCATGATCTATAGCCAAGGCGGGATCTCTCCGAGGCACGGCCCCCAAGCCCCCCGACTCTTCGTGAGTTCGGACTTCACGACTGTGCAGTTCGAGGGCCGCTGGGCCTTTCTCAGCAACGGCGAGACCTATATTGCGTGGCAGCCCGCCAAGGGTCGACCCAAGTCGGATATCACCTATGACCGTGGCTGGTTGTTCGGAGGATTCTTCCTGATCTCAGACTATGGCGGCATCACGGTCGCAGGCGAGACTTGTGTGCTCGAAGTTGGGGATGCCGGGATGTTTGGGGATTACGAGGCCTTCAAGACGGATGTCAAGGCGCGTGTCTCAGACTTCAACGGCCGCGACTACACGACGCAGGACGGTACTGCGCTGCAGTTTCTGGCACCTCCGAACCTTAACAACGGTACGTCTTACAAGTACAAGATCGGAAGTGCCGCGGCATTTACCCCAACCGACAGCAATTGGCCTCGCGCTGAGATGGATCATCTCCAGGGTCCGGTGCTGTCTTCGGGCCCTTCCTCCGTCACGTTCGACTACGACGACATCGACGAAGATGGAGACTTTCTCGAGGGTGACGATACCCGGGTGGCAGCTAACTTCCATTTCGGCTCGGGCGAAGCGCCTCCCCAAGGGCTGACGGTGTCGGGTCCTGCTGATGCTGAGGGGGTCGAGGGCACGACAGCTGTGCTCGCAGTGGCGGTTGTTGGTGGTGTGCCACCCTATTCCTTTGTTTGGGAATTCCGCCCTGCTGGGTCGTCAGACTTCCTGCCGGTGCACGGGCCTGAGTTTACGGTCTTGGGTTCTGGCACCTTAATGATCAACCCAGTCTTGGAGCACTTCGAAGGCTACTATCGCGTGCTGGTCTATGACTCCGTGAGTGGGCCTGTGCAATCGACAACCGCCTACCTGACGGTGACGGAACCGCTCGATGTATCCGATCCTGCCGACACGGTCGCGGTGGTCGGCGGCAGCGCGTTCTTTTCTGTGACCGCCAGTGGTGGCGGCGCCGGCTCCTACGGCTTCAACTGGCAGTCGAGTTCGACCGAAGTGGGACCGTATTCTGAAATCGACCAGAACCTTCCGGAGTTTCGGGTCCTGAGCTCACCTGATGGGCAGTCGCTTTTGGAAGTCAATCCCGTGGCCCTCGCTCACAGTGGTTGGTATCGGGTGGTGGCAGGCGATGTGAACGGCACGGTGACTTCGGCAGCGGCGCTCTTAACGGTGTCGGGAGGGGCGCCACCAGGCGTGCTGGGAGAGGACAGCTTCGCCAATAGCGGGCCGGCTCGAGAGCCTGGGAATCCGCTTTCAGGGGTGGCCGTGGAAAGCGGAGAGTTGCCTCTTCGCATCTGGGCAGCCGACAGCCCGGTCATCTTTGGCAGCGGCCACATCACGACGTCTGATTTGGCTGGGCAACACGTTGGGAGCATTCCGGTGAATCCCAACGACCTGCCGGTAATCACCGTGGAAGCCGACATCTGGACTGGCACAGAGGCGACCACATCGTGGACGGCGATTGGTTTTTGGAGTACCGAGACCGGGTCATTTGGTGATGGCGAAGTGTGGATGCTGATCAAACCCAACGGCCAGATCGTGGTTCATACCAATGGGGACAACTCTGCTGTGTTGGCGTCCTTCTGCCCTGAATTGGGCTGCATCTTTTCTCCGACCGGGCCGAACAGTCTCAAACTCGAGTATGACTCGGAGAATGCAAGGATTTCTGCTTGGGTCAACGGCACCAACGTACTCGCTAAAAGAGCGGTCCCGGACGGGTTTGTGCCCAACGTTCAGTATGCTGCGTTTGACTTCAGTGTGTTTTCCGGCGGAACAAATGGAGCAAAGCTGGACAATTTCAGACTGGTCGTGAGTGAAGTCACGGCGGTGCCTCCCCTGACGGTCTCAGCGCCAGCTTCTGTGCAAGTCCCGGTCGGAGAAACTGCCCGTTTCTCGGTCCTGGCAAATGGTGGAACCGGTGGCTATGACTTCATCTGGCAGTCCAGTACGTCTCAGGCGGGCTCCTACACGACGGTAACTGGCAGCGAGTTCGAGGTGACGAGCCCGAGTGTCGGACAATCAGAATTAACTATCGACCCTGTCGCTCCCGGCCACGAAGGCTGGTATCGGGCAGTAGTTACCGACGCTTCAGAGACGGTAATTTCCGCGGCAGCTCAGCTCACGATACCGGCTAGTTCTTTGGCAGCCAATCCAGATCCGGATCTGAGTGATCCGACATCGTTGACGTTCAGTGTCCACCAGGATCGCTATTCGTTTCGCCATACGCAATTATTGTCGAATGATTTTCCGGCCACCGGTACGGCGGTCAGTAGCTTCACTCCGGCCTCAGAGGGCACGGTGACATCTGGCACCGAAGGACCTTGGTATTGGTTCCACTACGATCCGCCGGCTGAGTTTGCTGGTGGAGAGGTCACTTTTACATACCGGATGAGCAATGACGGCGGCGTGACAGAGTCCAATTCAGCCCTGGTGACTTTGACCATCCCGCCGGAGCCTAGCGAGTTGATAGCCAATCCGGATCCGGATGCGAGTGACCCGATGTCCTTGACTTTCTTGACTCACGAGAACATCTACTCTTTCTCGCACGCGCTTTTGTTGGCGAACGATCTACCCGCTACAGCGACAACAATCAGTAGCTTCACGGATGTTTCCATAGGCACTTTGTCGACTGACGGCGCCTTATTTTATTACGAGCCCGAAAGCGGGTTTGCAGGAGGGCAGGTGACGTTTGCCTACAGAATGACGGACGATGGAGGAGCGACCGAGTCTAACTTGGCGCAAGTTACCTTAACCCTGCCGGCGCCCGAGCCACCAACGGCATCTTTCACCCAAAGTTGTTTAGGTCTGACGTGCTCGTTCGACGCCAGCTCTGCCACCGGGACCGGGCTGGGATACGCGTGGTCGTTTGGTGATTCGACGACTGGCAGCGGTGAGAGTGTGACGCATAGCTACTTCTTGGCTGGCAACTTTAGCGCTGAGCTCACGGTGACTGACGTGGCCGAACAAACAGCTTCGGCGACGGAGCAGGTGCAGCCGATCGTTGCCGGCGATGACGCCCGGACCGGATCTTTCGGAACGGCTCTTCATATGACCGCTGTGCAGCTAGAAAACAACGATCAGGGTCCTGACCTGGTGATCCCGTCGGTAACAGCCTGGCCAGTGCACGGCAGTTTGACGATCGATCGAGGGCAGCTTTTGACCGGTCCGATACTGTCCTTCGACTATCGGTCCAGCGATTGCACGGCGAGCGATAGCTTTGGCTATACCCTGAATAGCAGCTCCGTTCCCTCCAGTAGCGACGAGGCCACGGTCGAGCTCACAGTCCTTCCGGACAATCCACCATCGGCCGAGTTTGAAGTGGTTTGCGATAAAGGCAATTGCACTTTCTCCGATCGATCCTCTGACGACAGTGGCTACGAGATCGTGCAGTGGATTTTTGGCGACGCTAGCTTGCCTAGCGTGGAGCCCAATCCGGTGCACGTCTATGCGCCTGGCACCTATACAGCCGTCTTGACGGTGGAAGACCTGTGCGGTCAGATCGCTGGCGCAACTCAGGTCATCACCATTGACGATCCAGTGATTGCATCTTTTACCGTCATCTGTTCTGGGCTGGAGTGCACTTTCGACGCCAGTGGGTCCTCAGCTGAGGATGGCATCGCGACGTTCGGCTGGAACTTTGGCGACGACACCCTTGCTCTCACCGCAGAAGCCGAAGTGAGCCACGTGTTTGCCTCCGAGTCGACGTATTCGGTAAGTCTGACGGTTACCGATATCGAGGGCGCAACCGCAGCGGTCGTACAGAATGTCGAAACCATTTCAATGGAAACTCTCAAAGGCATGATGACAATCATCCTGGACGACTAGAAAAATTAGGAGGTTTTTGATGGTAGACCGCAATCGACAGGATGGAGAAAGAAAGCCGATGAACATAACTGAAAAGTCCAACTTTGCGATGAAGAAAGGGAAAAAAGTGAACACATCCATGAAGAGTATTCTCGGGAGTTGTGTGCTCCTAGGCGCGTTGCTCGGGCTTCCGTTGCAGGCCGCTTCGAGTCAAGAGGGTGAGAAAGATTTCGGATCAGAGCGAAATAGAGGCGAAGCCATTCCCTTCGAGATCGAGGGTCAGCAGGCGGCCAACCGTCAAAACAAAGCGGTCGATGATGCAGTGACCTGCGATAGCAACTACTGCACGGGCCTTACCACGGAGCTCTTCAAGCAATATCACATTTCAGGGGCGGTTCGAGCCGTTGTCAAATCGGACGCCGTCAAGGCTCTGATGGCCGCGAAAGGTTGTGAGCAGACGTACTCTGTCTACTTGCCAGAAGCGACAGACGCTCGGGACCTCATGCTGAAACAGTTTATGATCGCCGAGGCATTGAACACGCAGGTGAAAGTTAGAATTATCAAGAGCAGCACCGGGGTGCATTGTGTTTTTGGCTCGATGTGGCGCTTTAACCAATAAACGAACACTTCTTCCTGCGGAACTCGCGAGCTCGACCCACCTAGCCTTTCCTTCGCGGATCAGGAGCACGGTATGCCTACCCTGGGGAAGGCGCTCGAGGCCGAGAGTGCACTAGTCGATGGGATCGGCGATGGACGTCGCCGATCATCAGCATCAAGCTGGCCCTGCTCCGGGATGATAAAGGTGGGGAGAACGCCTGCCTATTGACTCGTCGTTCACCGTGAATCATCCCTGGTTGCTCGTCTTAAGCCGAGCCAGAGCTGAAATCCCTGGCTACAATGTTGAGCCCTCGAAAAGAGAATTTCCTGAGACGATGAGGCCGTCTTCGTCAGCGTAAAGGAATGCACCGGGGGTGAAGACAACGCCGGCAAAGCTGATCGGCAAATCGCTTTGGCCGCCTCCCGGCCTGGTGCCTCTGGCGGGGAATGTGTTGAGCGCGAGGACTCCGACTTCGATCGAGGCGAGCTCGGCCGCGTCCCGAACGCAGCCGTAAACGACGATGCCTGCCCATTGATTTTTCAACGCGAAAGAAGCCAAGACATCACCGACTAGAGCGCAGCGTAGGGATCCGCCCCCGTCAACGACCAGGACCTGACCGCCCCCTGGCAGCTCGAGCCTCTGCCGTACAAGAGAGTTGTCCTCTACCACTTTCACCGTCGCAATCTCACCGTAAAAGGCTCGCCGTCCGCCAAAATGTCGGAATATAGGTTGGGCGATCTGAAGGTGTTCACGATGCTCATCACAAAGGTCGGCTGTCTTGAAGTTCATGGCGGGGCCCTCGGAAAATGAGATCGTTTGAGGCTCGCTGTATTTTGGAGTTTGGCGAGTGTAGGCCAGATCGACCTCGATCGATGCCGTGAACAAGAAGAATGCGGTAATGACCCAATCGACCGTGCTGGATTGCGTATTTTTCAAGAGCCCAGGCCTTCAACCGGCCGGTGAACCCGGCCGACTTTTTTGCGTCAGCCCGTAACGCGAATACTGTTCGTGAGAGGATCACGAACAACCGTGGTGGCCTTAACTTTGCGGAGATTGAACTGCGCACCAGCCATGCAAAGACGAAGATCGGAAGTTGATTGAGCTCGGTGGCAAATCGCTCGCCAAACCATTACCCAAAGACTGAGGTGGGACCTAAGATGCCAGTGAAGGATGAGCTGCTCAAGGGCCTAGGCGGGCGCGGTTGGTCCGTCACCAGGAATACGACTGGGCTCGAGTGGTGGGCGCAGGAAATCTGGAAGATCGAGTCCATTTGGCAGCCGAACGGTCTCGTTGTTTATTTGACTTTCCTCTCGGATCCCCAACCTGGATCCCCCGAGCCTTTCTTGGGTCTTGGCTCATGCAAGCACTGGCCGGAGAATCGGTTCGAGGCCGACGGCGACCCGAGCCTTTCTTTTCTTTTTGGCGCCTGGGTGAAGGAACTGCCGAATTTCCTTCTTGAGCTTGATGGTCTTCGTGAGAATGCCGACAGAACCAGCCTGCGATGATTGGTTGTAGCGGGCGGTAAAGGTCTCAAGATTGACACTGAATCCAGTGTTGACAATGGTTTCGGTCCTAAGGATGAGACTCGAAAATAGTCATTCGCCTGACCAATAGGCATTCTTCTACGTGGCATCTTCCTTGCTTAATGAGTGGTTATTCCTTTCGCGGAATCGCCCAGCAAGGGCGCTGGAAATCACACTCGACAGGCAGGATCTGTCGTCAACGAACTGAGGACTCATCATGAAGAGCAACAGGATTTTAAGTCTAGCCATCACAATCAGTTTTGGTTTTTGTGCAGCTTTTCTCAATGCGCCGGTCATGGCACAAGGAGGAAACGATTGGGTTGCTGGCGCGGGAAAGATTACTTATTCCGCGGGCGATGTCGGAATTGGGCTCGTCAACCCGCAGGCCCGTCTTCACATTGAAGGCGTGGCGTGGCCGGGAGATGGAACGGCCTTGTCGGTGCATGGTTTTGACCGTCGTGGAGGTGCAAACGGCATCCTGAGCTTGTCGAATCAGAAGAGCTGGACCAATACCCTTTTCTATCTGCGTCAGCGAGCTGACAATCCACTGGCTGACATATTGAGGGCCGATAATATCAGCGGTGTTCCAGTTTTCACTTTGAAGCAAAAGGGTTGGGTAGGTGTCGGCACAGATAAACCGATTCAGACTCTCGACGTTGCAGGTCGGTTGCACCTTAAAAACGGTGTCATTCAGCGCGGTGGCGGGGCAATTACTAGCACCTCTGACCTGGGCCTCTACTCACAGGTGCCCTTCAACTGGATTCGCCTGGTCACAAAGAACGCGCCGATTCGATTCTTCACCGATGGCGGGACCGGAGGCACGCCGCGTCTGAGCATCCAAGCCAATGGCAAAGTCGGTATTGGTACGGTGAGTCCAGGCGCTTTCAAGCTGGCGGTCGAGGGGGCCGCGCGCGTCAAGAAGATGACGGTTGAGGATGGGGAGATCAAGCTGTCGGCTGGCGGGATCCAGCGAGCCATGATCCGGACTCCCACCACCGGCGGCTTAGATTTGATCAGCGGTGGCGACGGTTTTGCTGATGTCTCGATCGCTCAGAATGGTTTTGTGGGTTTGGGCACCAAGTCGCCGCAGTCACAGCTTCATCTGACTAGTGGCGAATCCGTGGAATTGCTTCTGGAAGCCGATGTTGGCAACGCCGGCGAGAGCGATCAGCCCCGTTTGACCCTCAAGCAGGACGGTGGTCAGGTGACCGGTCAATTGGGTTATTTCGAGGCTTCGGATGATCTTGAGTTGGTCAATCGCAAAGGCGGTGCCCGTCTCGTCTTGATGGCCAATGGGAATCTCTGTCTGGGTACTGGTTGCTGAAGGTAGGTGAAATATGATTATTAAGATTCCTAGTGGTTTTCTTCTGAGTCTACTCGCGATGGGCTTCTTGAGCGTCGGTATACCTGCCGGTGCTCAACCTGATCGCGAGGCCGCCATGCATCTTTCTGGCGACGCACTGATGGCGAAAGCTCAGCGGCAAGGAAAAGTTCAAGTCATCGTCAAGCTGCGTGCTGACTTTGTGCCGGAAGGTAGGCTTGCGGCGCCTTCCGTTCGTTCGCAGCGCCAGTTGATCAATTCCGTGCAAGATGGCGTGCTTTCTCGTCTGGTTGGACATCAGACAAAGACTCTGGCGCGTTTTCATTCGGTCCCGGCACTGGCTCTCGAGCTGGATGCTGAGGCTCTCAAGAAGCTGAAGTCCGACCCGAACGTGGTGAGGGTGGTCGAAGAGGCGATCCTGTATCCAACACTCGACGGGACTGTTCCGTTAATTGGCGGTCCACCGGTTCACCAGGCTGGTCATACCGGTGCCGGTCAGGTCATCGCTGTTCTGGATACCGGTGTCGATGCGAATCATCCTTTTTTCGGTGGGCGGGTGGTTTCGGAAGCTTGTTTCTCGAGCGGGACTGAGAGCCTTTGCCCTAGTGGAGACCCTATTCAAATCGGGCCGGGCGCAGCAGCTCCGTGCAGTGATTGTGATCACGGCACACATGTGGCAGGAATCGCAGCTGGCAATGGCAGCGGTTTGGTAGGCGCAGCTCCTGGGGCCCAGGTGATGGCGGTGCAAGTTTTCTCGCTGAACGATAGTCCAGACCCAGACTGCCCAATTATTAAGGATTGCGATGATTCTCGGCCCCAAGGCGGCGGTACTTTGGGAGCTACGGAACGGGATCTGATGCTCGGGCTCGAATTCGTGCTTGATCAATCGAACTCTCATCAGATCGCGTCGGTGAATATGAGTTTGGGCACCGACAACGGTTCTTCGAGTCCTTGTGATCAATTGCCGTTTGGGGACATAGTGGACAATCTGCGCTCGGTGGGAATCGCCACGGTCGCAGCGTCGGGAAACGGAAGCCTGCCCTCAGCCCTTTCATGGCCTGCTTGTTTGTCAAACGTTATCTCGGTGGGCGCTACTGATGATTCGGACCGTGTAGTCGGTTTTTCTAACTCTGCATCGTTCCTTGACCTCTTAGCGCCTGGCAAGGATGTTAAGTCATCGGTGCCGGGCGGCGGTTTCGCTGATAAAAGCGGAACTTCAATGGCCGCCCCTCATGTGGCTGGCGCGTGGGCGGTGATGCGGCAAGCACGGCCTAGTCTTGATGTCGATGACGTACTCGAGGCTTTAAGATCAAGCGGCAAGCCGGTGCCGGACTCACGCAATGGGTTGAGCTTTCCACGTCTTCAGCTCAATGCCGCAATCGTCGCGAGTGACTGTCGACCACCAGCCTTTGGGGATTGGCTGATCAAACGTGATTGCGACTTCGGGCGAAGTGCGGTCGCTTCGGCGAATGTGATTGTTAGTGAGGGTGCGACTCTGAGTATTGCAGCGGATACCTTCTTGGACATCAATTTGACCCGCTACCATCTGAAAGTCGAGTCTGGCAGTAGAGTCCTGGTCTACGCTGGCGGAAGAATCCGTTAGCCAGCCGACGAAATTGGCTGGTTTCATTCTGCTAGTTTGCACACTGCTAATATTCGCTCTGATCGGTGATCTTGAGGCCGAACTCTTTCAGCTTACGGTAGAAAGTAGAACGGGAAGTGCCGAGCAGAGCGCAGGCTTCGGCCGGATCATCGTTCGCGGCGGCGATCGCCATGCGAAGGGTTTGGGCTTCAGCTCGTTCTACAGCATCGGCAAGAGATAGAGGCGCGCTTTCGACGGCATTGGCTGTCGAAGGCGCGCCTGCGATTTGGACCTCATCGGAGAAATGTTCGAGATCCACGGCTTGTCCGGCATCCGTGAGCAGCGCGGCGCGGGCGATCTCGTTGTGCAGCTGGCGCACGTTGCCAGGCCAAGAAAAGTGCATCAGTGCGACTAAGGCTCGACGGGTGATACCCGGGCAGAGCAGGGCATTGCGTTCGACCTCGCGATGAAAAAAGTGGGTGGCGAGTCCGGGGATGTCCTCCGGACGCTCGGCTAGTGGTGGTAAGCGGATAACGAAGGCGGCGAGGCGGTGATAGAGATCCTGACGGAAGCTGCCTTCTTCCACCAAGGTGAGTGGATCGCGGTTGGTGGCAGCGACGAAGCGCACATCGATGGTGACGGGTCGCCGGCCTCCGAGTCGGTAGAGCTCGGTTCCTTCGAGCACGCGCAGTACTTTGGCCTGGGTCTCAAGCGGCATGTCGCCGATCTCGTCGAGAAAGAGGGTTCCTCCTGAAGCCCGTTCCAGCAGTCCCGGTCGCTGTTCAACGCCGGTGGCGACGCCGCGTTCGATGCCGAAGAGCTCGGCTTCTAGCAAATCGCGAGGTAGCGCGGCGCAATTAAGAGCTAGATAGGGGCCATCGTTGCGCGGGGAGTGAGCGTGGAAATAGCGCGCCAAGCCGTCCTTGCCGGCGCCCGATGAGCCCAAAATCAGAACCGGAAGAGAGCCGCGCGCGACACGTCGACTTCGACGATAGAGGGCTTGGACCTGCGGATTACGACTGATGACTTGGCCGTCTGGAATCGAGACTTGTGAAATCTCTGGTTCTGGAATTCCATTCGGAGGTGGTCCGGGTGGGATTCCATCAGTCGTTGTAGTCACGCCGATTATGGTCCAAAGACCGGCCAGCATGCACAGCAGCGGCTGCAAACGTTCCATCACTTCGGGGCGATGGGTCCACACCTCGAGAATTCGACCTGCCGATTCCGCCCTGACGACTTGGGAAGGGCGTGCGGTGGAGCTGTCATCGTTGCCCTGTTCCTTGCCGCAGCCCGGGTCTCTGGCCAGATCACCAACCGCCAGGGTAACGGATTCATTTTCACGGATTTGCACCGCTGTGACCGGTAGATGTTCAAGCAGCAGGCCGCCGAATTCGAGCGGCCATTGAGCTTGGTCGATGCGCCCGGACGCCAGCCGCTCTAGCAGTTTGCCCAGTGCGTTTGTCAGCGAATCTACCAAGCCCAATTCCTGAGTGGACCGCTCGGCCGCTGGCGCTTGCGGTGATGGGGTCGGCATCTCGCCGGAAGCCTTGACTGCGAGATCTCGACTGCCGTGCTCGAGGTTGCTGAGCACCGCTCGAACCGATCCGAAAGCGAGTACTGCATATTCGCTGAGCACCCGCCTCTCGATGCGATCGCCGGCCACAAAAGTACCGTTTTTCGAGCCGAGGTCAGTGAGCACGGCTCCGCCTTGGAGGATTTCGAGACGGGCGTGGTGGCGCGAAATTCCGGTCTTTGCCAGGCAGAGATCAGCCGAGGGAGAAGAGCCGATGATGAATTGACCTTCAGTCAAAGGGACGCATAGGTCAACGGCGTCACCGGTGACTACCCGCAGCTCGAAAAGCGCTGCCTGCGAATCGGTGTTGTTGGAGTTCACCAAGGTAATTTAGCAGACGGTCGGTCTTGACCACAGGATCGATTCAGCACATGGTGGTTAGAGATGCCACAGAAAGATGCTGAGAGGAGGCGGGCTCTGAGCAAGGTTGAGCCACCTGTCACGGACCACACCGGGTTAGAAACTGCGACGGTCGATGCCGGCGGAGCTGCGCTTGCCTCAGGGCTTGGCCTGGAACTTGGGCCGGGCACAGTGTTTGGACGCTACGTGATTCTGGCGCCAATCGGCCGCGGAGCCATGGCTGAGGTGGTCGCTGCGTACGATCCCCAGCTAGACCGAAAAATCGCGCTCAAATTGCTTCACCCCGACGCGGTTCTGAGCACCAGCCGGAAGTGCCGTCAGCGTCTCCTGCGTGAAGCGCGTGCTGTGGCGTCTCTCGACCATGCCAACGTGGTGACGGTTTTCGATGCCGGTACTCAGGGCGATCAGATTTTCCTGGCGATGGAACTGGTAGATGGCACCGACCTCGGGCGCTGGCTCGCCGAGCGGTCCACCGCCCGCGCGGCTTCTGATTGGCGAGAGGTGATCCGCATCTTTGCCGACGCGGGACGGGGACTCCAGGCTGCCCACGAAGCCGGCTTGGTGCATCGAGACTTCAAGCCCGACAATGTTCTCGTCGGTCGCGACGGACGTGTTCGCGTCGCTGATTTCGGCTTGGTCTTGCGAATGGGTGATGAGCTTGAGAGGGGACCGGAATCCGAGTCCAGCTCACCGGAGAAACCCTTGACTCGCCTTGGGCAGACCCCGGGTACTCCGGCATACATGGCCCCAGAGCAGCGCCGAGGCGAGACGGTGGGCGCAGCGGCGGATCAATACGCCTTCTGTGTGGCCCTTTGGGAAGCCCTTTACGGTGTGCGCCCGGAACCTAGCGGCGCTTCGGAGAGCGAAGCCAAGATCCCGGCCTCGGTGCCTCGGCGACTGCGTTTGGCCTTGTTGCGGGGACTCGAGTCGAAGCCCGAAGATCGGCATGCATCGATGCAGGCATTGGTCGAGATTTTGGAACACATGCTTCGTCCCAAGAGGCGGGGCCTGATCTCGGCGGCCGTTGTTTTGACCGCGTTGGTAGCCACAGCAGGATGGTTTGAGCTGCGGCAGCGGCGACTCGCCGTGTGCTCGGGTTCCGAGAATCGCCTGGCGGGTCTTTGGGATCAGGACCAACGCGCGAAAATGAGCGAGATCCTGCAGCGAGGGTCGGAGAGCAGCCAAGATGTGCTCGCCTCTTTTGATCGATGGACCGAGCAGTGGGTGAGTCAGCATCGAGGGGCGTGCGAAGCTACCCGCATCACCGGTGAACAGCCGGAAGAAATGCTTGGCCGACGAATGGCCTGTCTCGAACGGGCGCGCAGTGAATTGGCCGCTCGAGTGCGAGTTCTGGCTGAAGGCGATGCTTCAATCGTCGTGCACGCCGAGCAGATCGCCGACAGCTTGCCCGAGCTCGAACGCTGCGCCGATTGGGTTTGGCTGCGTACCCGCAAGGCTCCGCCTTCAGATCCTGAGGTCCTGCAGCAAGTTCGAGGCTTACGCGAGCGCCTGGCCGAGGTCAACGCTCTGACCGCCGCCGGTCGTCTCGACGAGGCTTTGGTTTTGGCTGAGAGAAACCACATTGAGGCCGAAGCTCTCGACTGGGCACCCATGGTGGCCGAAACGCTTTTCTACCTCGCTCACCGACAACAGCAGAACGGTTCTTTCGAAGCAGCAGTCGAGACACTAGAGAAGGCGTTGATCGCTGGCGACCGAGCCTCGGATGATCGTTTGCGAGCCGAAGCCTTTCGCAAGAAGGCGTATATTCTCGGCTATCGCCTGAATCGAGGAGTCGAAGCCGAGCGCGCAGTGGCGCAGGCTCGGGCTGCTCTCGAGCGTTTGGGAGGAGTGCCATCGGTAGCGTCAGCGATCGAATCGACTCATGGGGTGATCGAATTCGCAGCTAATCGCGTGGGGAGCGCCGCTGAGCATTTTGAGCGCTCTATCGAGTGGCTGAGCGGCGTGCCTGGGCGTGAGGTGCAAAGAGCCGGTCAGTTGGCGAATCTGGCGGTTATGTATCGTCATCTAGGCCAAGTAGATCGCTACGGTGAAACCCTTGAACGCGCCTTGGAATTGGCGCGAGCCCACCAGAAGCCTAGTGACCCGGAATTCATCCATGTGCTCTTCAACTACGGCAACGCCTTGGGCAGTCAGCAACGAAATCGTGAAGCGGTTGAAGTTCTGAACGAGGTTCTAGAACGCCGCCGCAGCGCCTTGGCACCAGACCATCCTGACCTGGCCGAGTCGATGATTGCGCTCGCCGCGCAGCATCTGGAACTCGAAGAGCTCGAGCTGGCTGAGCCGCTGGCTCGTCATGCCATCGAGATCTATGACGCCAAGGTCCCTGAAAGCAATCCCTATCGATCCTTGGCCCGTCATGTGCTGGGTTGCGTTATGGCAAAACAAGGGCACGGCGCCGAGGCCATGTTGCTTTTCAAGCGCGCATTGCAAGGGCTCGAGGCGATAGTCGGTACCGAGAGCTCATTCCTGGCACGCCCGCTGCTCGATCAAGCTGAGCTGGATATTAAAGAAGATCGGGCGGTGAGGGCTCTGCCGCTCCTGGAACGAGCTCTTGGGCTCTATCCTCGAGGGCCGGAACCCTATTTGCGCAGCCATATTCTTTTCGCCTTGCTCCAGGCTCGCACCGCGCTCAATCATCCGGCTGATGAACTAGATAAGAACTTGAGCCTGCTGCGAGAAGAGATAGCCCTGGCCGGCCAATTCGGTCAAGAGACCGCCGCTCGTCTGGAGGCTTGGCTGCTAGATGAGAATGAACAGGTGAACAAACAAGCATCGATTGAAGGACTGATAAAGGTGCAGCGATGATAAAGGTGCCAGCCATTTCTTGGAGAATGCAAGCTTAGGATTGCTGTCTCGTTTGAGATACTTGAACAGGGGGAGATAGCCGAGCCGGCTGAAGGGATCGTGCACTTTGGGAGTGGATGTTTTGGGCGCTGGCAATAGCTGCCTGGACGTGAGGTGCTTGGAGGATGGGGGCGGTGAGAATTTTTCCTGAAGCCGGCTGAGGGGATCCTGCACTTGTTTGGGAGTGGGGGTCTGGAGACCTAGAACCTGGCCGGCGAGTCATTATTTGAGTTTCTCATAGATAGGGGCATGCCTTACCATAATTGACTCGCTCGGAGACTGTTCTCTTCTCCTCAGTTGACCATCGACGGGTGTCTTTCCGGGCCCTTCGACAAAGGTAAGCGCCTGGCAAACCCCACCCCCTTGGACGCACTTGGGCATGTCCGGATCCGATCGAGTCGCCCGGGACTTCAGCGCTTGACTTCAGCGCTTCAGCAGCTTCGATACGAGGCCATGCTCAGCCGCCCAGGCCAGTGGCGACGCTACGCCCAGGGGAGCACTTCTGGAGCACTTCTGGTGGCAGGCACTTCTGGTGGCGGTGTTTTTCGCGGTACATCAGTTGGCGGGCAGACTGTGGTTCTATGGCCTCCTTATGGTGATGGCGGTGGGCATGGCCATTCTTCACGGATATTGGTTTCACTATCGTCACGGAATCCACTGGCGTACCGCGGAACCGCGGGAAAAGTAGCTACGCTTGATCGGAAGACTAAAATAGAGTTTGTCACCGATTCGATAGTGTTGTTTGCAACGGCCGGATCGTCCGGCTACGCCGCGAAATTTCAACAGCAAGGCTACAGTCAATCGGCGGCCTGGGACTAGGCCAACGGCAAACATCCAGCGTAATTCTAATCGGGCCGGATCGTCGATAGTATGGTGTGGTGTAGACGGTCTCCTGGATCGACTTCCGGAACAGTTTCGCCGAGTTCAAATCGGAGGCGCTTAAAAAGCTCGAACACTGGATTGGACTCTTGAAGCGACGGTAGCAACTTAAGCTCGAAAAGCTTAAGGCAAGCAGATGAGGGCTCGGCAGCGCTTCCTAGAAGCAGGTCAATTGAGATCGATTCGCATATCTCAAACTTCTAGCGCCCGCGCAGCGCGTCGCTCAAGCCCGGCCGTTGGGCGACTTGGACTTTTTCGTGGCTGCTGCTTCAAGCCAGGCACCTTGATCACCCACTATCGGGTACCATCCAGCGACAGGAGCGTCCGGTTCCGACCCAAAAGGGAGCGGTGTGGGCGACGTCCAATGCCAGATGCACAGCTGGAGAACAAATGGAAAACCTAGATGAGAGGCGCATAGCCGCACTAGAAATCGCCCGATGCGCTGGTGATCTCATCGGTTCTGTCCAACAAGATATCGCCTTTGAGCTGAAGGCGGATGGCTCAGAGGTGACTGACGCTGACCGACGCGCCGAGCAGCTAATACGTCAGCAGATCGAGGCAAGATATCCGGCGGAACCGATTCTGGGAGAAGAATTCGGAGGCGTTGACAAACCCGGGGACGGGTACCTGTGGGTTGTAGACCCGATTGATGGAACCACCCCATACTCCATTGGTTCTCCAATGTTTGGCACGCTTATTGGGCTCCTTTTTGACGGAAAGCCGGTGGTCGGAATCGTTCATTTCCCAGCTTTGAGCGAATCGCTCTCGGCGGCCTCGGGCTGTGGATGTTGGTTCCAGGGAAGGGGCCAGCCCACCCCACAGAGGGTTAGGGCTAGCCGGGTCACGTCGCTTTCGGAGGCGTTTGTCTCCACCGCCGGACTTCACAACTCCGAATTAAGCTCCACGCCGTCTTACCGCCTTGGCTTAGTAATGAACCGAGCCCGACGTCTAAGAGTACTCGGGGATTGCTACCAGCACGCTCTAGTCTGCCGCGGAAAAATTGACATAGCGATCGATGCGATAATGAAACCGTGGGATACCGCTGCACTCGTACCATGCTTGGTCGAAGCCGGAGCTCAGGTGTCCGACATTCATGGAAACATGGAAGACGTCACGTTTTCGGGGAGCCTGTTAAGCGCTTCCACGAGGTCGCTCTCCTCGGCGGCCGTTGTCGCGATGACCCTGCAATGAGCGGCCTTCTCAGCTGGCCGGTTCTTGGACACTAAGACACCCTCCACCCAGACCGAGAACCGGCAAGCTGGCGTCGTATGGAGCCGCCTGGTTTTTCTCCAAGATGCCGAGGTCGTGTCACAGAAGGATTCTGCGTGAGAGTAGGTGGCTGGGTGATCGACAGCGTTCACGGCAGCATCTGAGGTTTGCCGGGCGCGAGCGAGGTAGCCACCCGGGTCAGAACGCTAGAGCGATACGATTTGCTTCGCGTAGACCACTCAAGTAGGCGCCGTGGACGGTGGCGGGATGGGCGCGGTTGGTCGCTTCGCCAGCGAAGTAGAGGCGGCGGCCGACGGGCTCGGCCATGATGTCGAAATAGTCTGGTTTGGAGCCTACCGGCAGGTAGGAATAGGAGCCTCGCGAATACGGGTCGGTAGCCCAGCGGGTCATGGTGACGGCCTCGGGCTCGGGCACTTTTGGGCCGAAGATGCGCTTTAGGACTTTCAACGCTTCGGCAGTGACCACTCTTTCGTCGACCTTTTCGAGGCGCCGCGCCTCGCTTCCGGAGTGGAAAGCCACCAAGATTGGCTGGCCGTGATGACGGTGGAGATCGAGGAAGATAGGAAAGCGGCTCGCATGGGTGTCGACGTTGCCGATGAATTCCCTGCCGGGCGACCAGAAGGCCCGGGGAAAGCGCAAAGCCAGCTTGTCGAGGACCCCCATGGGAAGACGGTCGATGACGTGGGTCTTCGACGCCGGCAATGGCGGCGTGAATTCGACCGTGCCCGCCGCCAGGACGCCGACCGAGAATGTCACCAGCGCCGCGTCCCCGCGGTACTCGCGCTCGCCGGTGCGGACTCTGACTCCATCCGAGTCCGTTCTCACTGCCTCGACCGGTGATCCGGTTTCTATGTTGAGCCCTGTGGCCAGATGATGCACAATCTGTTCGTAGCCGTCGGGGAAGAGCACGTCGCCACCGCTGAATCCTTCGTCGTCCGCCGCGGTCGCCGACAGATCGTCGAGATCAGCGGCGGCAGCCAGCTCCAGGGTCGAACGGAACCAGGCGAGGAGGTGTCGATCGAAGCTGTCGAGCTGCTCTGCTTCGACCAGGCGGTCGAGCCCCGCTCCGATCGAGAAGTCGCGGTCCGTCCACCACGAACGCAGCTCCAGCCGCCCGAGCAGAGACTCAAACTCAGCGCTATATTCTTCGACCACCGAATCGTCGATTCGGCTGCCGTCGGCGTTGAAAAGGGTCGCATTCTCAAAGGACGTGGGGCTCGTCACGATGCCCAGATCCCTGGCCATCCGGGTCAAGGGATTTCTGTTCACGCCATGGATCCACGACGCGCCGAGGTCGACGGCAGCTCCGAGACTGCGATCGGTCCAGACACGTCCTCCCAAGCGATCCCTGGCTTCGAGGACCACGACATCAAAGCCCCGCTGGATCAGCCCGCGGGCGGCAGCGAGGCCCGAGACTCCGGCACCCAGGATCAGAATCCGGCCCCGTTTCTCGGTCGAGCCGGCGGCGCCGAGGCGCGCGGCGCCGAGACTGGCAAGTAGCGCAAGGAGAATGGTCCGGCGGTCGAGGTCACCTTTCATCAATCGAATCCCCTATCAGTTTCTAGTGTCCCGTTTGGTTAATTCGTTCCAGATATTTCGAGGATTTCGTGGCGCTACCGAGGCGCGCCGACGCAGAAATAGTGGGGCTCTTTCGAGGAGGCGGAACGAAGGTAGCGCCGCGAAAGACCGAAATTAGCGGTACGAATTAATCAAACGGGACGCTAGGCTCCTATTCTACGGTGCCATTGCAAGAGTACTCGAGCCGGTATTTTTCGCCCTTGGCAGCAGCGCTGCGCGATGAACGGATCCGGCGTGATCAGGGTCGCTCTCGGACGGGTCGACCCTCAACGGTATAAGGGATAGCCCACCTCCAAAGGAACCTCGATAAGGACCGCCCGCAGCGAGGAGCCGCCCAGGGCTTTGAGCTCCAAGGGGGAGTCTCGGTGAGCGACCCACGTGGTGCAGTCCGCGGCTTCCATGGTCTCGACGTTTCCCTGATCGATCGACGTCCATTCACCGGACCCGTCGACTGCGACAGCGATCAGTGCTCTTCCGGAATTCAAATGACGAGCATAGGAAGCTCCTGCTGCGATCCGGATGTCGTCCATCCGAGCATCGGAAACCAGAGAGATGGGGGAGCGCGGGCCGAGGATGTTCTTGACGCTGACTCCCGATCGCTCCGATATCGAGAACGAGTGGTGAAAATACTCGCCGTATCTGGGCGAGCGCCGGAGGGCCGATTGGAGATCCGGTTGCAACCAGATTTGAAAGAAACTGGTTTTCTGCGGACCGGTGATTTCCTCGTGAGACATGCCGGAGCCAGCCTGCTGGACCTGCACACCGCCGGCAGTGACGCGGCTATCTGAGCCCAGAGAATCACGGTGGAGCATCTCCCCTTCGAGCACATAGCTGAGGATTTCGAATCCTTGGTGAGGATGCATGGCGATCGTGCCTGACTCGTCTGACTCCGCCCAAGCCCAATAAAAAAGTGGGCCGATGCTCTTCTGTGGGGCCAGATCGTGCGGCATGCCGATGGGCTTACGCTCGGTGATCTTGCCTCGATCGAAAGCCCCAGTCGCCTGTCGACCCGCGGGTATGGATCTGACATGAGCAGCAGCTTCGGCAGGATGATTGACGGTTGATGACGACATCGTTGGGTTCTCCTCATTCATTATGAGTGTTTCAACAAATAATGACGGGTCGTTTATTCCCTCTTTCTCCAGGCAAAGACAAGTTGGCTGCTGAGACCTGCCGGCACGCACCAGGCCGCGAAAACCAACCGGGCCGGCACGGCCCGGTGATGGTGGCTCGACGATCGATAATCAGGGTGTGGAGGCGCTCCAAGAATGGGTGTCTCCAGTCTCGAAACTATCGAAGAAGAGCCCGCAGGATATGCCTGCACCGTCGTTATCGTCGCAATCCCGATCGAAACAGACGCCGTCGAAATCGGTATCGCCAGTGGCATCGTTTCCTTCACAGAGGTCGCAGACGTCACCGAAACCGTCTTGGTCCGCATCGTCTTGGCTGGGATTGAAATCCCCGGCACAATTGTCGACGTCGGCGCAGAAGCCGTCGCCGTCGGAATCGTTGAAGGGATCGTTCGGGCAGGCGTCGCAGAGGTCACCGATCATATCGAGATCGCCATCGGCCTGATCGGGATTGGCGGTCGTCGGACAGTTGTCGACATTGGCGCAGAAGCCATCGCCGTCGCCGTCGTCGAGGGGGTCGAGAGCACAGGTGTCGCATGCATTGCCGGCCCCGTCGCCATCGCTATCGGTCTGCGAAGGATTGAAAATCAGCGGGCAATTATCGGCTTGTGCACAGAATCCATCGTCGTCGCTATCGTTGGCGGCGTCCATCGGGCAGGCATCACATGCATCACCGAGGCCATCCGTATCGCCGTCTTCTTGACCGGGGTTGGCGACCAGCGGGCAATTATCGTTGCAGGTCACATCGCCGTCGCCGTCACCGTCCGCGACACAGCAATCCAGTAGATCGCCACTTTTCGCGGGGATGGCTTCGAACCAGGTGCGCAGCGCTGTGGGCACACAGAGCTGACCCGCGGGGTCGAAACGAAAAACCTCCAAGGCGAGAGTGCCGAATTCCGTCGGCAGCGCTCCCCCTACGGCTGAGCCGTCGAGCTCGAGCGTGCTGAGCGAAGTCGAGAAGGCGCTCCAATCGAAACGGCCCAATGTGCCCACCGGGGCGCGTCCCTCATCGGAGTCGAGCAGCAGACGGTCAACGCCCGCCTCGTCGCAGCGCACACCCTTGAAAGAGCAGACGTCATCAGTATCGAGCCAACCACGGATATCCAACCAATGCTCGCCGCCGAGATAATCGTAGGCATCGCTCAGCACCTGGCACTCGGCCGGTGACGCATTACGAGCGTCGTCACAGGAATATACGGGGTCGGGGGTCAGGCGATTGGCGAGTCGGTAGTCAAAGTCCGCCGCGCCTTCGACACCTGCCATCCCGGGCGATGCGAAATCATCGGCAAAGACTTGGAGCACATATTCACCCGGATTGGCCGGCACACTGCCGTCGGCCGAAGCTGAGATCGTCAGCTCGTGGGAGCCGGCGCCGAGCACCTGGGAGAGGGTCGCGTACTGAAGCTGGAAGATGTCGGGCCGGCCGACCTTGGCGCCGTCGAGTTGCACCCGGCCGACGAAGGTTGAGACCTGCTTAAAGGAGCCGGTATCGGCCACCGTGCTATCACTATCCACGGCCCGTAGGATCACGGTGACCAAGCTCCGCGACGGTAGATCGAATTGCAGACCGTCGATATCCGTCAGGGTGTCGACCTCACCGAAGAGGGTCAGCGGCAAGGCGACGATCGTATCGGACGGTATGGCCGAGAGATCGCCGCCGGTCTCTTCGAGCACTGTCTCGTCCACCTGGCCGTCGGAATTGTTGTCCTTGCCGTCCGTGAGCTCCGGAGCCCGTGGGTAGATCGAAGCGTCGCCGTCGTCGAAATCCCCTTCGAGCGGAGTGAACGTATCGCCGTCCAGATCGAGGGTGCCAGGGGCCACCGGAAAGCCGTCGGAATAGGTTTGCAATGCGGCGCTGATCGGCATCTTCCAATGGGCAAAGTAGTCGGCCGCGTCGACGCCGAGTCCAGCGATCAGAGCTTCGAGAAAGAAATCGTTTCTTTGCTTGGCCGTGCGATCTGGTAAGTTGCTCAGATCGTCCCAACCCGAAGCGATTCGCAGGGCCTCGGCCTCCGTATGGAAGGCCGCCAGGCCCGCTTCCCCATGGACCTGGCGGATCCATTCGAAAATGCCACTGTAGATCAGCTGGCGATCGGCGTCGTCGGTGATCGGCGCGGTGCCGGCTTGATAAGCGGCGAGGGCCGCGGGTGAAAAGAAGGTATCCCAGCCGCGGGCAGGATCGGCAAAATAGCGCTCCAGTGCCGCGTGGTAAATAGCGAAGTGAAGAAGCTCCGGAGGCATCGGGCGCTCATTGAGGAAACCTTGGTGCGCGAGCTGATAGAGCCCCGGTTCCAGGCCGACCAGCTGCGCATGACCACCGTCGCCGGCCGGCATGAAGAGATTGCCGCGCCGGTGCTGCCAGGTGTGGATGCGTTCATGCACCAGGAGAGTCAGGACTCCGGCGCGGGCTTCACGTCCATCGGTGAAGCTCGAGCCGATATAGGAAGTGGCCGGCATGCCGATGCCCTGGTTGTCGGTACCGGCGTTGCCGATCTCGTGACAGACCCTGACCTCGGGTTCGCGGGCGGGCACGTCCTGGGTGTAGGCATAGCCGAAGAGCTCGGCGAAGCGTTCATCCGCATGATCCAGGAAGAGCAGGGAATCGGAAATATCCCGCCGGGAGATTTGCCCCACAAGATCTTTTCCGACCAGCAATTTGTTGCGCCCCCAGGGCATCTGGTAGACGTCCACACCCGCTGCGCACTGACCGGAGATGGTGAAACGATCGAGTGTCGGATTCAGCAGCAGGACCGCCACATCGCTGATCGATTGCCGCCTGACCGACGTCCGATAGCGGATTTGTAGGCGCGGATGAGCCAGGGCGCTGTCGGTATGACCATTGAATTCCCGAGAGAGATAGTCACCTCGGCGCCCGTCCGGGTGATAACTCTCGCTCGCCACCGATACGCGCCACCCGTTGTTGAGGGTGCCGGCACGGAACCGTTCGATATCTTCGACCACATCCCATTCCACCAGCCAGCGATTCTTATGGCTGACGATGACGCTGGCGGTAGCGGCGGCGGCCACTGTGGGTTGGTTGTTCCAGCTCAGCGTTGCTTCCGTCCAGGCGCCGAAGTCGACGACCCGAGTGATGTCGTGAAGCTGCTCGACATTGGGGCCATTGTTGGTATAGAGCCTTAGATAAGCGCTTTGAAGCGCCACCCCTTTGGGTAAGGGCGCGCCGGTCTCCGTGCAATCGGAGCTCAGATCGACGGCGAGCAAGCTCCTTCGACGATCGCCACCGTCTTCGGAAAGCTCGGGGCCTACTGTGAACGTATCGCCGTTACCATAGACCGTATCGCCGCTGGCTTGATTGACCCAGCTATCCCGGTCGAAGAGCAGGGTGCAGTTCTTGTAAACCGTGTCATCGGGAGACCCGTCGCCGTCGTCGTCGGTATCCTCCGCCAAATCGTCGCAGCCGTCACCGTCGGCATCGACGTTGGCGGCACCGGCGCCGCTGCCGATCAAGCCGAGCGGACAGGCATCCATTCCGTCGGCTACGCCATCGTTATCGCTGTCGGTATCGGAGCCATCGGGGATTCCGTCGCCGTCGTCATCGCTGTCCTCGGCGAGATCGTCGCAACCATCGTGATCTCGGTCCGCGTTGGCCGGGCCGCTGCCGCTACCCATCACGCCGAGCGGACAAAGGTCGGTGAGATCGCCGACACCATCGTTGTCGTCGTCATCGTCTTGGTTATCGCCGACGCCGTCACCATCGGCGTCAGAGGTCTCATCGGCATCGAGGGGAAAAGCGTCGTCATCGTCGACGACACCGTCGCCGTCGTCGTCCAGGTCGCCACCGTCGTCGCACAGGCCATCGCCATCGGTGTCAGCCAGGTGGCCGAGGGGATCATGGGAGCAGGCGTCCGTGCCGAGAGGATCGCCCACCGAATAGCCGACAATCACGTAGGGATGGAATTGCCCGTCGCTATGCTCGCTCGAGACGAAGAGTGCGCCACCCGAAGCGGCATCGTAGGTTTCGTCGTCGCGATGGATCCGCCAGCCGTGATTGCCCGCGGCTGCGCTGGTGAAGAGGTTCATGTCGGAGCTCACGTCCCAGCTGGTCCAGGGCTTCACCGCCGGCCCGCCGGCGGTGACCGGTGCTGCCGCGCCGGGCTGATTATTCCAGGTGAGAGTCGTTTCATCCCAGGCGACCGAGGCGCGAGAAACCTGATAGAGGTTCGGGTCCGCGGTGATCGCCTTGAGTTCGAGGGTGGCCGAATCCACCGGTATATAGCGCGGCAGGGCGACACCGGTCTCGACGCAAAGATCTGCAGGCTCGCCGGCATCGGCGAGCACCACTCGAATATAGGCCCGCCGAATATCGCTGCCGTCGGCCTGCCAAGCATGGTGGACTTTGTAGTTGATGCCCTGCCCATAGACGGTGTCGGTCTTGCCGGCGCTGTTCGAGACTTGGCTGTCTTCTCGGATCATCAAAGTACAGAGGTAGAAGGTCTCGATGTCGGTGACACCATCGCCGTCGACATCGAGATCTTCGGTCAGATCGTCGCAGCCGTCACCGTCGAAATCAGCATTGGCCGCCGCGCCCGCAACGCCGGGAGTGCCGAACGCGCAATCATCGACCCCGTCCTCGACACCGTCGCCATCGCTGTCCAGAGCCAACGCCGCGATGGGCGGCAGGACGAGAAGGAAAAGAAGAGGCAGGAGGAGGATGGTCAGAGGACGAGATCTAGGACGAGGGTGAGGCATAGGTGACTCCCGAGAGGTTGGCAAGGCGCAAGCACGGCCGCCAGCGGCCGACCTGCAAAGCTGTCGCTACCATTCCCGCGTAGGATCCGAGTGAGTTGCGTCACCTGGTCGACGACGATGTCTCGTGAGATTTTCGGGCCAAGGGCGATATCAGGTAGCTTGGGGGAACTCCGAGATAGCCGAGTCGGGGTCGAGCTGTTACCCTCCACCCATGCCTGCCCTAGCGACACGGAGACGGTGGCTACTGCGAGCTGCAGGCAGTCTTGTCTTGACTCTCGGTTTGTCCTATTTGGGAGTCTGCGTCTATTTTCAGCTCGCCGAGCCGGGTGTGTCATTTCAAAATGCTTTTGAAACGGAGGCGTCCGCCCTCGCCGCTGAAACCGCCCTAGATTGGCCGTCCTCCATGCCGGATGGATTTCTCTGGGGTACCTCCACCTCGGCTCATCAGATCGAGGGTGGCAACATCTGGAACGATTGGGCGCTCTTCGAGCAGCAGGGTCACATTCGTGGAGGGGTGACCAGCGGCCGCGCCGCCGATCATTGGAATCGAGTGGCCGAGGACGTGCAATTGATGCAAGAGCTCGGCGCTGATGCGTATCGTTTTTCGATCGAATGGAGCCGGGTAGAGCCTGATGAGGGGAATTGGTCGGAGGCGGCCTGGCAGCATTACGACGAAGAGCTTCAGCTGCTCCGACAGGCGGGCATCGAGCCGATGGTGACGTTGTTGCATTTCACTCTGCCGGCTTGGATCGCCGAGAGGGGCGGTGTGACAGCCGTAGATTTTGCCGATCGCTTCGGCCGATTTGCTGCCGAGGCGGCACAGCGTTTGGGCACTCGGGTAGACCTTTGGTGCACGCTCAACGAGCCCAATGTGCAGATGCATCAAGGGTATGTGGCGGGAGTGTGGCCTCCCGGCAAGCGCGATACCGCATTGGCGGCCCAAGCGTTCGCCGGCTTGGTGCGGGCCCATGCGGCCGCTGCTCAGGCGATTCGCCGGCACGACGACCGGGCACAGATCGGCATGGCGGTCAATCTGATCGTTTTTGATCCTTCCTCGCCATGGTCTTTACCCGATTGGATCGCGGCACGGCAGGCAGACGGGGGCTTCAACTGGGCGTTTTACGATTCCATCATGGCCGGCAGAATTCGTTTCAAACTGGCTGGCTTTCCGACGCTCGATGAGCCTCTGCCCGGCCTGGCGGGTTCGGCCGACTATTTCGGTTTCAACTATTACCGGCGTAATATGGTGCGTTTCGATCCGGGGGCACCGGGATTGGTGCATCTCGAGCCGGGGCCGGGGCCACGCAGCGACAGCGGCGTGGAGATCTATCCCGAGGGACTGCTGCGGCTCTTGCGCCGCGCCTGGAAAAGATACTCATTGCCGATCTACATCACGGAGAACGGCGTATCCGATGCCGAAGGATCCCTGCGGCCCGGATTTCTGCGCACGCACGCCTATGCCGTTGGTCTCGCATTGGCCGAGCAGATCCCGGTGCGCGGATATTTCCACTGGTCATTGCTCGACAATTTCGAATGGACCGAGGGTTTCGGGCCGCGTTTCGGGCTCTATCGGGTGGATTACCAAACCTTCGAGCGAAGACCCACGGCCGCTGCCGAAGAATTTGCGAGATTGGCGCCGCCATAAGGCGCAGAGGCTTCAGCGACCGATAGCCGTGCTATCGGCCGCTTATGCCCTCAAGCTTGTTGTCATCGTCAACCTCCTGGCGTCGACGATGAAGCGGTTCCAAATTCGGCGCTAAGTGGCCCAGGGCGAGCTCTTGTGAACGGTATTGGGGCTAGGGTTGAGCTCGCCCGGTCAGAGTGCCGTCACCATCGATGAAGATGGCGCCGACGGATTCGTTGGGGTGAGCGACTTCTCCGTCCGCGGTGGTGTCTTCTTCGACCTTGTATTGGAATGAGCTCGTCGTCAAATTACGATATCTAAGATGAGCACCATCGGCGTTGTTATAGGTCGTGAGGGCACCGATAAAATGTGGCGGTGCGGTGAAGTTCAGTGGCAGAGGTGTGAACGAAAAGGTCTTGAACGCCTGGGTGGCCGTGGTCGAGATGCGCGCGGCCAGGAATTCGTGGCCGCTCCAATCGCCTAGAGAAGTCTCGATCGCCAACCAACCGACGACCTCGCTACCATGGGCGCTGGCCGTTGCATCGTCTTGTTCCAGGGCCACTTGGAAACCGGAACCGGTGGCGTTGCGTTGCCTGGTCTTGACCCAATGAGGATTGTTGTTGCTCTGCACTTGGCTGATGACCGGCTGCGAAATACCAAAGGCGGTTGAGAAATTCACTTGCTGCCACTGATTGGCAACCGCCGGCCCCACTTGCGCTGCGGTTTGCAATTTGCCGACCTCCAAGAGCGTACCGTTGGCCACATCCCAGGTTCCCGCCTCCAAGACCAGATAGCTAACCGTCTCGAAGATATGGCTACCGTTGCGATCCGGAGCCTCGTGAATGAAAAGAGTGAAACGATCGGATTGAACATCGGTGATGCGCACCAGCGAGGTATCACCACCGTTGAATGTCGGCGGTTGAGCGAAGACCACCGGGTTGGCATATGAGCGGCTCAGAATCACCGTCGTCGCGATGTGTCTGATACTGATCTGGCCGACTTCACCGATGGTGACCTCGGCACCGCCCTGGACCGTCACGGAGATGGTCGCCGTATCTTGGAGACCGGCCGAATCCTCGATCGTATAGAGGAAGCTGTCGCCACCGACGTATCCCAGAAAGGGTGTGTAGGTGCAGCCGGAAGGGCTGCCGCAGGTGACCGAACCGTGGCTTGCCTGACCCATCGAGACGAAGGAGATGTCATCGCCGGAGTCGTTGGCCAGAATCACGCCGAAGGGAATCTCCAAGATCGAGTTGAGAGGCATGATGAAAGAGTCGTCGACGGCTTCCGGACCATTGCTCGGCGGCGGCGGCGGGAAATGATCACCAACACCGATCGCCACGGTGCCCACGGCGTCGTCTTTGCCATCGCTGATGGTGTAGGTGAGCTCGGCGATACCCTGCCAGCCCGGTGGCGGGGTATAGGTGAAGGTATTGATGTTGTCGAAGCTCAGGCTGCCTTGACCCGGTCCGGGTTGGCTATGGCTCACGAAAACGAGCGAATCGTCGTCGGGATCGTAGTCGTTGGTGAGCAGATCCCTACATTCGTTTGCCGGCAAGTCGAAGAAGCCGCCGCAGTCGAGCTCGAAGGTGAGTGCCTCACCGACTTTGGTGCCAAAGCAATCGTGACGAGCGATCGGCGGTTGGTTGCCACCGACCTGAACCAAGACCTCGGTGGCGCCGAGATTGCCTCCGCCGTCGATCACCCGATAGGTGAAGCTGTCGAAGCCGGTAAAGCTCGAGTCTGGCTGATAGAGGATGCGTCCACCCTTGGCCAGGGAAGTGCTGCCGTTTGATGGTGAGGTGAAGGTATCCAAGGACACCAAAGCAGCATCGGGATCATTGGCCAGCACATCGAGAGTGATATTCTGGTCGATCTCTGTGAAAAATTGATCGCTGGCAGTCTGAGGATGTTGGGTCGATCCGGACGTCGACAGATGCAGGGTGCCGGTCGCAAGATTGCCGCCTTCGTCGATGATTTGATAGTCGAAGGACTCGATGGCAGGCGATGGCGGCGGTGGTGTGTAGATCCAGAACTCGCCGACCCCGCCACCAACGCATGCCTCTTTGACCAGGCCCGGGGTGGTAAAATCTTGTAGGGAAACTGTACCTTCCCGGTCGAAGTCGTTGCGGGTGATGTCGAAATCTCGGAAACAATATTTCCCGATGCAGTTAGTGCATCCGGGCACCTCGGGCCTGACCAGGTGTTCGTCAACAGCGATCGGTGGCAGATCCTGAACGACCACGACACTGACGTTGCCGAGCGCGGTCTGGGGCGTGGAATCGCCGTCCTCGATGGTGTAGGTGAAAGAATCCGGTCCGAAATAACCCATATTTGGTTGATAGAGGATCGCGTTCCCTTGCACCGTCGCCGAGCCGTGCTGAGGATTTCCGGCCTGGATGATTTGCAGCGAGTTGCCGTTCGGGTCGAGATCGTTGTAGAGCACCCGGATGGTCACCGAGTGGTCTTCGAGGGTCTCGATATCGTCGGGCCTGGCCACCGGAGCGATGAGCTGAGCCGTAAGGTCTGGAATGAAACCCGTGTTGAGCATGAGATTGGGCGAGTCTTCGATGCCTCCCAGCGGTGGCACCGGTACTTCCGCGTTCTGCAGAATGGCGTTCTCCACGTCTGCCGGCGTCGCGTCGGGGTTTTGTTGGAGGTAAAGAGCCACGGCGCCGG